>JAFREQ010000061.1:580000-635000 GCA_025331565.1 Holacanthus passer
ACTTCACTGTATTCTGTCTGCTTGCTCAGCACTGCGGGGGACGTGGTCACAGTAAAGCCTTCGGTTGTTTGTCCCTTTGCTTTACGTAGGACTTCTTCTTTTGTGTTGTACCGGTGGGGTTTAATCACGACAGATCTGGGTCTACCTGTGTCCGTGGGCTTCGGTGCTAATGCCCGGTGCGGCCTCTCGATCTGCCGCTTCAATGCGGTCCTCTGCTTCTCTGGTTTGTCTTGTCACACTCGTCTTTTATGTCGCCGAGCTGGCGGTTGTTCTCTTTTCTGAAATCTTGAATCTCCTGTAAGATTCTCTCCATGTTCACCTTTGCTTTTTCGCTACATTTCTGCCGTGCGCCGTCGTCTCCATTAGCATTAGCATTAGCACCCCGTAGTTCTTCTTCGTTGTCGTTTATGTCTGACGTATTTTTCTTACTTTTTACTCCCACTTCCATCGTTGTCCTATTTAACCGTTTGTATTGTTGAAGTTTTTTTATCCACTCGTTAGCAGGATGTATTACTGAATTTTGTCAGAGGACAAAACTGTCTAGACCGCCATCTTTGATGGAGGCGGAACCGGAAGCCCTGCTATTGAACTGTCTTAATGTTTGTGCACAATATCTTTGACTTTCATCTGCTGTTTGACTGAACAGGCCGACTGTGTTTCCAATTAGATTCACCTCCCTCTTCAGGACCGGTGGACTCTTCAGTCAGTGTGATATTAGGTTGTTGTTGCTGTGAGATGCTGTAATGTTAATGATATGATCCTGAATGGTTGTTGGTGCAGACAGATGATCCTCACTACATCATGGTCGTGATTCTCCTGCTTGATAATCAGATCTGAAGACACTTCACCTCCCATCATCCAGTGCACTACACACTGGCATCAACAACTAATTACACTATTAGTCACAGAGCATGAGGGATGTTGATGGTTTGAGGACATGCTGTCGATCTTTATAATCACCAGACCTAAACGAAACACCTCTGGGAGACACAGAAACAAAGTAACCAAACCAAAAAAGCATCGCTTTATTGTGTTGATTTATACATATACTTCAAGGACAAGTGACATTAATGTGAAAAGCAGGTTATTAAGTGATAATTACCATAATGTTGGTGGTGCAGTGACTGAAGTCAACATCTGAGGTGCTTTTGTGTTCTCTATTAAACAATAAATTAAAAAAGAATTCAATACAAATGTACAGCCTTTATAAAGTACAGTTAGTCATATCACAAAATCCTATTACAGCAGTATTTTCAAAAATGCCCTTGTATCACAAATAACATCAATGGATATTGTTTAAGCCAAAACTTAATTCTCTCTTCTTCATTGTCTCTCTCTCTCACACTCAGACACACACACACATATTCGCCCTGTTCAACATAACTTCATACTGCATTTATACATGTGCACCACTGCTGTTTCTGCAAGTCAACAAAAGAAAGGTGAAATTACAGCTCTTTCACCAGCAAATTTCAATTGCACATTATGCAGCTTGTTCCTACAGTAACGTTATTATACTGATATAGAAGAAGATGAAAGACATTCGGGGTTTATTAGTTTAATAATTTCAGTTCTACCCTATGCAGCTGCAGACATCTTGTTATATAGTTTGTTGATATGTCCAGAGTATTGTTGAGAAGACGGAGCAGACAGAGATATGTAAATGTAAATATTAGCCATGACTACACTACACAGCTTGTGTATGTTGAACTGGTCAAGCAGGCACTGATGCAGATATTTGGCTGAGAATTTGTTGTATGTGCCACATAAGACAGAAAGAAGTGAGGAAGAAGCCAAGATGTGTATAATACAATATGTCATTGGGTTGTAGATAAGAAACATTTGGCATGCTTTATAGTCGTCCTTCTTCTAATGTATATTCAGAAAAACAAAAGTCTTTATGGAATACCATTTACAAAATGCTAATTTTGTAATTTTTTTTTTCTTCATATTGCAGTGTTGCGTAAAAAGCAGGCTACACAGTGGGTCAGGCTCCTTCCTGCTCTTGCAGTGTCGTGTGTATACAGTAGATGTGTGTGTTTATGTGCATGTTAGCGTTGCAGTGTTAAACTGTCCTGTCGGCTCCCGAGCGCTTCCGCACGACCTTCTCCTCGTTGACCTGGTCCACCGCCAGTGTCTCCAGCTCTGCTTGCGGCGGGGCCACGGGAGGGGTGCCGTGTGGGATGCGGTGCGCCACGCCCACATGAGCCCTGTACTGACGGTCCCGAGCGGGGCTGTGACGAGGGCTGGCCACGGCACCCAGGGGAGCAACAGGGGAGCGCTCAGAGGCAATGGGAGGGATGACGGCGGGCCGTTCTCGCACCACCTGCGGTTCAGGGGACTCTCTCCCAGCCTGCAGGAAGGGCGTGGGGTCAGGCATGGCGTCCACCGTCTCCCGCAGAACCAGCCGTCTACCGTCCGGGCCGAGCCTGTACACCTCTGTCAGCTCTGGGTGAAGAGGCTGAGAGAGACTCTTCTTCATGCGGCGCCGTGGGGTTTCAGGCTGCCGGTCTTTGGCTGGAGGAGGCGTGGGTTTGTAGGAGGTGACCGGACTGACGTTGGGGCTGGCCTCAGACGAGCTGCCGGCTAACAGCTTCTTCTTGGTGGCGTGAAGCTGTGAGGTAAGGTAAGCAATAGTGCTCGCTCTCTGCTCCAGCTCCCCGGACAACACAGCCAGCTTGTGACTCTTCATCTTCAGCTCCTCCAGGTACTTCTTCTCTCTCTCCTTAATGGTGTTTTCCAGGACTGAGATCATGGCATTCTTCTGCTCAAGGTCTCTGAGCAGCTCTGTGTTCTCCTCCTCCTTCTTCTTCAGCTGGGCCTCCAGCTCCTCACACCTCCTTTGCAGCTCCCTGCATCGGACCTCGCTGCTGTCTGCACACACAATAAAAAAAAAAAAGAGGTAAAATAGCAGTTCTGTATGTGCAGATGCCTACGTGTTGAAAACAGCAAACAAGTACACATAAATAAGTGCTCACAAGAAATACCCGGAGACGCCCTCCCCCCCTGAACCAATCATTAGTACATTAAGCGCAGACACTGACTATGGACTGACAGAGACAGTATGATCCTACAGAGACTCGAGGAGTGGGCAGAGAGCTCCAGTTTCACATTACAGTTCTGGTAGACAACAAGGGCACTGCTCTCCTCTGACCTTCACTGCTGCCGCCACCCTGCCCTGCCACGCCCAGTCACAGCCTGTACAGCCATGTCTGCACAAACTGTGGAATAAAATACAACTGTGTATTATGTGTATACATGTGTGTATATAATGTATCACAAAGTGCAGGTTTTCACCTTCTAGTTTACATTTACATTCCTAAACTCAGTCTCTTCTAAAATCTAGTGATGGTTAGAAAGATGACTGTGCTTTCCCTTTTTTTTTCCTGAAGGGGTGTGTGTGTGTGTGTGTATATTTTCACCTCAGTTGGAGCAGCTGAGCCCTGCTGCACTAAGCAGGTTGCAGGCTGTGCATTAGCACTGTGACAGATAATCTCATTTCCTGCACTCCAATCTGTGAGATGTCCAACACTAACATGACAGCGCTTCTAAGTGGAGGCCCTGACAATATTGCTCAGATCTGGGCCAGCCATGTTGGAAAGCCTACAACACAATGTAATCCTGGTGAGATGCAACGTGCCTCCTGTTCACTAACGCACATCAGTGGGGTCATCAGTAACCTGTAAATTAATTCTCTCCTCTCAGGAGCCTCTCTGACTTTCTGTGCTGTATGTCAAGCCAGTACAAAGACAGCAGAGCTGGGTCTGAATCAGACCAGTGTTGTGACTCCATGTCAGGGCCGTGGAAACATGGGGGGAGGGGCAGTTGGCAATGAGCTGTGGGAACGCTAATGAACAGCAGGGGGTCCCACAATGCAGTGCTTCCTGGGTGGGACTGTGTTACCAGGAAACAGAGCCATCTGCTCTCAGGACACAGGGTCAGAGTTTTGTCTGCTGCTACTGTGCACATTCACAACTTGAATCATGTTTTAAAAAATAAAACTACTCTGAGAAGTGCTCTGTACCAGGTGTAAAAATAAAGACCTGTGACAAAGACCTGAGGCATCAAAGTCTAATTCTTCTCTTGTAAGAGTCGTACTGGAACTCATGTCATTAAACACTAACTCCAGATGAAAGTAAAGGCAGACGGCTCACACTCACTCTGACAAAACCACAGCTGAAAATGTTACCAGTTGTTACATCCTGCAACAACAATTAATACTGATGATAGCTACAGACACGAACACTGAAAATCAGAGGTAAAACTGATGTGCGTGTGTCCTGTACAGTATGATGGAGGCTTACCTGAGGGATCAGAGCTTCTCACAGTGAGTTCATATGTCAGGTCTGTAAAAAAAAAAAAAGAAGAGGTTAGTTCAATGTCTGTGTCACATGAGGTTGCAGCCATCAGACAGCGCGGCCCTCACACACTGACACTAACTAACAGCAAAGCATGACTGTGGAAAACATGTCAGTGTTTCCATATGGCAGAGTATTCATTCAACAAGATTAGTGAGAGTTCCATGTCGGCTTTAGTGACGGGTTAGCCAAGGATATGGGAAATCAGGGCTATAGCAGACAGAGTCCTGTTCTCCCAGCTCAACATCTTTATACCCTCCCTGTCTCTATCACTGATGGTATGTTAAACACAGGTTATGTTGTGTTACGTCGCTACAGTGCAGGTTGTATTGACTAATGCTTGAGTGCATTTCCCATAAGACTTTATACTCCCTATATACTAAATATATATACTGTATACTAAAAGGTTTAATAGTGGCACCACAGCATCATGTTTACTTTTGGTCCCAAAGATCCATTAAGGTTGTACATCTGGGGGACAACTGGGATCATTATTAACATTTATTGTTTGCTTTGCTGTTTTAAGTGTTCCTTCTGTCCTCATGAGATCAGTTCTCCTCTAAGAAGGTTTTTACTGTGCTGGTTTTACTCAGCAGCATGCAGAGAAGGGGTGGCTCTTCTCTTTGTGGCCGTCTCACCTGTGCATTGTTGCTGTAATCTGCGGATCTCTGCGTGAAGCCCCTTCAGCGTGTTGGCGTGGTCCTGCTGCAGGAAGAGCAGGTTTTTCTGTGCACTGTGCAGCTGATTTTCCAGTGTTACGTTTGCTGATGCCATGGCTGATTACGCTCACACACCAGCCTCAGAACCTCCAGACACAGATGACAGAAAACAAGGAGAGACCGAAAAAAAGAGAAGACAATAAATAAACGTCAATCTACTTGTCAAACATGCTGTTAATTCTCACAATTTTGCCCATAAACATCTTTTTGGGTTTTGGGATGTGCTCCAACTTTGCTCTGTCTGCCAACTGGCCAAGAAAATCTGCTTTCAGATCAAACTCATCACTGTTGGATAATACCATCAAATCCCTTCACAACGGAGGCCACTGTGCACTAAAACTGACCAATAAAATTGTATTGTTTGGCGATAAAAAGAGCAGCAGACGTGCTGGAGAAAAAGTGAGGCTGCGTGTAATAGTATGTAGAGTGGGTGTGTAAACTATCATTGTTAATAAGTCTGGGTCAATGCTACAATGAGACTGTAACAAACATAAATGAGCACAATCTGGGTTTTGCTTGCTGTTATTAGCCAGCAATCACTGAAATGAAGCTATTGATCGGGAACCTGAGAGTGAGCAGTGCAGGCCTTCAAAACTCAGACCCTAATCTAATACACGCTAATGTAATCTACACCGTGTAATATAATTTTATCAGGACATGCAGTGGAAAAACTCTTCCTCAGCTCAGAAGACAGGTAGGAAAATAAAGTTTGATTCTTAAACTGGAAATAAAGTGGTAACTTAGAAAAGTCTAATAATATGAAGTATCAGGTGCAAATCTTGTATTACAGCTTCTCTTCACTTGGTGCTTGAATAAATACAACAGACAGAAGGAGTGACGTCTCTTTCTGCTGTAAAATATCCTCTTTCAGAGTCAAGTAACAACAAAAACAAAGGAGAAATAAAAGCCCAACACACTGATAGACATCACAGTCACTCTGGGTGTGGCATGAAGGCTGCTCGTCTCAAGCCTCTCTCTTCCTCCGCGGCCTCGCCCCACCTTCCTCCTTCCTCGCTTCAGTGGGCGTCCTTGTCTCCAGAGCCAGAGAGAGAGAGAAACAATCACTCAGTCCCAACATCTCCACCCTCTGCCAGACAACTGTACAGGGCTGAGAGTCGAGAGCACATTGATCCCTGCCACAGCCCTCCAGAGTGCAGAGAAAGCCTCTCCCTGCATACATAAGAGTGCTTCAATAAAACATCCCCGAGCTTCTCGCTCTTACATCATCAGCTCGCCAACATGAATAAAACATCCCACGACACCTCGCTGGACACACTCCCCACTTTCACCAGTTGTTTGTATGATTTTTTTTGTCATGACTTACAGGGGAAAGGGAAACGTGATAACCAAACCACAGACTGGTGATCACTAACAGAGGCAGTGGTGTGTCAGAGAGGCTGAAGAGATAATCTATTATTGATGAGTAATGTGGAGTCCTTCCGGTAAACTCTGCACTGCAAGCATATCTCTCATCCCAGCTCTTTCCTAGAATAGCTTAAATAGCTTTCCATTTGCAAAGACGTGACCTCAGCCAACTTCAAAACACGGCTCGTGCCATAGCGCAGAGGTGACAAATACAACTTGAGTGAATTCAAGAGAGACAATAAAGTTTAGACCCCTTTGTTCAGAGACAATGGAGGAAGTAAATCCATCAGTGTCTGTTTCAAAAGGCAGAGATTAATGTCAAAGCAGCGTGAGGTGTCGTCTTTCTCTTCCTAATACGCAAACATCACAACAGCATTTCACCATACAGGGAACATAAATAATCAATGAACTGCAGCAGCATGAAACATTAGCTAGTAGCTCCCATCCTGAGCCACAACAAGAGCCGAGCAGGCAGGAAGCTGCTTCTGTGCACACACATGTCAACACTTCATGTCCTCCCTCGTTTTGTCTCAAGCCTTTTAGAACATAATACAAGCACTAATGATCAACCTAAATGAACAAGTAAAGATGAGCAAGCATCCACACACAGTTAAAAACAATGACTGCAGTTTGAAGAGGACATGAGCCGAGTGTTTCCCAGCAGAGACGCTCCAGACCTTCAGTTTCAGCACCTGCATTGCGGACAGTTCACATTAAACGGCTGCTGGTCCTGAATGCAGCTGCCAGAGGATCATTACTGCAAACCAGCGTCACCGTGGAGCTTCCACACACTCAGGACACGACCTTCTTCATCACCATCACACGCAGTGTTAGTGATCCTGAACCGGGAGCTGGCCGACTTCAAACCATCACACTCCCCTCTTTGTTTGATGCCGGATGCCATCACTGCATCTCTGACAGTCATCACAGAGCTGGTCTTCGCAGCTCATGTTGTGTTTCTGCTGCTGTTCAGTTTCAGGAAGCTCCCACACCTGCTGTTCTCTGATCACACCAAACTCCATTTACAATCCGCCACACAAAAGAAAAACCTGCTATACACAAAAGGAAACGTACTAATTGTGGGATTTAAACAACGTTTTGGCATCTTGAGGGTGATCTGGTAAATTCGGCATCAGTCGCATCCACCAAACAGAAGTTAGTTTCAATTAAAATCAAGGGTTTAGCAAAGAAATGTGCATAAATTCTTAACGTATCATTCAACAATGTAATCATCATAAGGATTTTGGATGAATGCCGAATTCAAAAATGTCACTTAAAATACACGATTGTAGTTGAACAAAGTGAAATCAAAACAGTTAAATTTCGATAGTTGAATTTCAAAACGTGAATGAAGGAATCGTCATGTTTCAGAGGAAGTACGTATGAGGCTTTAATCAAGCTAGCTTAGCTTAACGGCTAACGAGGCTACAGCAGCACATTATCTCATGGAGGTTTTTTTTTTACCTTGTGGATTAAAAAATAAGCAGCAGTCGAATAATCTTGTGAAAGGTTGTAAAGTTGTCGTTGAACGGACGAGCCACGGCGGCTAAGTGCGTCCAGGCCGGCGGCTCATGTCGGGGATGCTGTCCGGGTGTCGCCTCGCTCGGCTTGTGTCAGAGTCCCATCATCTCCCGGAGCTACTAGCCAAAATAAAGCGGTGCATCATGGGAAACCGGGAGGAAACTACAGCTAACCTGAATCACATCAATCACCTTATTTAATTTTTATTTCAATTTTTTATTTTATTTGTCCGTCAAAAGAAAGTTATAATGGCTCAAATGTTGAACTGAATGGGTCATTTATTATTTTATATTATTTATTTATTTCAACTTTATTCTAGTGCATTTCATATTGTATATACTTTATCATGATGAAATACAACTGCAATATTATTTCATATTGCAAAATAATTTAATACAATTATTTAACCACAGCAGAATATTTTTTTAATTGATCATCATTACAGTCTATAATTTCTGAACACCACAGACAGTAAATGTAATTGTGTGTGTTCAAACACAAAAATCAGCTTTTCTGCTCATCATGTTTCAGACAGAGGTTGAGTCTTTAACAGATGTTTGTTTCTTTGTTTCTCTCTGTAAGATGTTAAAAGACTTTTCTGTGTCGATGTCTTCTGCGATTGTGTGGAAAATATTTGTCCTTTCAAAAATGAATGAAGCTTCTTTATATGGACTTTTTGAAAATAAAGGGGTCAGAATATGAGAAATGAGCACTTAAAGTAAAGGTTATTTCAACCAGGAGAAAATATGAAATATGAGAAAGACTATTTATTTATATTTTTATTATTTATATTTATCTTACTATTAATTCCAATTGTCTCATTCAACGTTAGCAGTTCTTCAAACTATGACTTGAATTTAAAAAAGAACACCGTCAGACGCGGATTTCACTCACCTGGTTGTCAGGAACGTGCGACAGCGTCATCACCATAGCAACAGAATCAGTCACCTGCTCCGCAGTGACGCACTCGCTCCATCTAGTGGCAACACCGGAGAAAAGCATCGCTGCAAGAAGTGACAGATCTGATCATTTCTGAGTGCAAACGTCTCTTTATTTAGGTGTCAGGTTGAATTTAATGATGGATCATGTGTCAGACCGTCAGGAGGAAGTGAATGAATGAAGAAGGAGGAAAAGATGAGTTGAGCTGGTGAACAGCAGGGGGGGCTGTTGTCCTTCATCAGAGCTCCAACAGCTGCACACTGGGTTCAGTGATTTATCAAATCTCACAGTGATGATTGGTCCTGTTTTCTTCAATGCTTCAACTTTCCATAATAATGTTTTGTTTTGTTCTAATTCTTCATGAATTTGTGCATATTAGAATTTAATTCATGGTCAAAATCAAACAGTTTTCTCTTGTTCTCTTATGGTCTCATGTCATTAGAGTTTGTTAAGGAATGCCAAACATGGGTCTGATCTTACCAGAGTTTTTGACATTATAATAAAACAATTATATATTCAGCAACGCATGCAAATAGATGTCAAACAGATGATAGCCTAATGTACAATGTGTAGTTTGCCATTTTTCAGCCCTTTTGCCTACAAATTTGAGTCCTTGGGGAATCTGCATGTTGCTGCAGTGTTGTGTGTGAGGTTACAAGAGCTACGACTGTCTTAAAGCTGTTTTCAACCATGCACATTGATATTATTTAGGTCAAGACGTGCGTAGGTGGGTTGATGAATAGCTAAGTTAATGTCACTGGATATGCATCTTGTAGAATTGGCAACAACTTTGCTTAATCAGATTCTTGGGCAGTCAAATGTTAAAAAATATATGCATCATGTAAAATGTCTGTTTGAGATTGTTTTCAGAAATGATTTGAGAACTTGACAGAGCTCCGTCTGTCAGTGAGGAACAGAAGTGGCTGCAGTTAATGAATAAACCACAGTGTAGTAAAATAAGATCCTTATCAAACAAAACCTTATGGTCAGTATATTTTGTCAGGACAGCATCAGCGTCAAAGTGCGTTTGCCAAATGTAGGTGTGGTGCTGCTTCCTTAGCAAGAGAAACATGTAGAAACTGGTAGATACAAACCAGTTGATCTCTATTTTTGTATTAATGAATCAATTAAATCTAAATTTCATGTTGTATATATGCATGTATGTTTGACGTCAGCAAGTGTCTTACTGTTTATCTTTGTTCATCTGTGTCTGTGTGTGTTTTACAGAACATGCATTTCATTTCATTTGTCAAAATTTAGTTCTAATAAATGCAGTTTTCTGGAGGAATAATTAAACTTTATCTAATCTCAAGTGATATCAGCTCTTGACTCAGAGTTTCCTGTGAAACGTTGGGAAACAGTAGCCTTTTCATTCTGACCCATAATATCACCTTAAATTATTTCTGGCAAGAGAAATTCCTCAGTGACACAGCTACTGCGTAAAATGATACAAACCAAAAACAAAAGCATCAGTTTTCATTCCCAACCTGAGAAAGAGTCTCACGTGTAAAAAGAAAATATCTTGTGGAATAAATGGAATTATTGTCCACCTCTAGAAGTGTTATTTTTTGGAAGCAGCCTTTAATCTCTCCCTGGCTTTGGCATGTTTGTGGTAGGGATTAAATTCTTCTCATTTCTTTATATTTAGTGTTTCTGGCACTCGTCCCAGCTGCCTGCAGAAAGCAACCGGTTGAGGAGAAGGTAAGTAATCCTCACCCAGGCAAAAGTGAGGTGAAAAATAATTCCCCAGCAGAGACCCCTACCTTCCCTGTGATTTGTTTTACTTGCACACTGCTAGAGACCTCCATATATCATAGCAGGTAGTAAAGAAGCTCAATGAGAGAAATAAACCAAATAAAACAAGCAGGATTGACTTT
Source organism: Holacanthus passer (assembly GCA_025331565.1). Lineage (NCBI taxonomy): Eukaryota > Metazoa > Chordata > Actinopteri > Pomacanthidae > Holacanthus > Holacanthus passer. Next base: position 590,780 of record JAFREQ010000061.1, read on the forward strand.
GGACTCCTCCTGTGACTCTGACCAGCTTACAGCCGTTGTTTTTTTGGCCTTTGCCTGCAGGCGATCCGGAGCTGGGAAGGATCCAGCTGAGAAATGTCATTCATACAGGCTGACCAAAGCTCCTCTCCCACCTGAGGCTCCACTGTGGGATTTCCTTTAACAGTCTGGCAGGCCTCATAAACGTATCTGTGATTTACAGCCGAGCACGTCTATAGATTGATATTCTGTTTTTTTAAAGAAGAAAGCGAGGAAATACATTCTTTCAAACGCAGCCGTGCACTCAGAAACGTTCCAAGTGACGGCGTACAGTCGGTGGCGAAGGTGCTGGACACGGGCCCAAAACGTCATGCTGGAAAAGTAATAAGAGCGAACTATTAAGCTTTTGTCACACATCAGTGAGAGGCAAAAAACTCATTTATATCATTCTCGAATGTGTCTCGTTGGTATAGTTGCTGGATTGTGAACAGATAGTGCAGGTCCTTGTCAAATTCAAAATGAAATGTACGCACATGGCAGCCAGTCTCGAATGGCACCGTTTTACTGCCCCTGCTCTGACAAGCTGCCAGTACCAACACTTCTCAGGTTGTAATAGTTTTACAGTTATTATATTGAGGTTGGCAAAGCGAAATGCCTCTAAAACTCTGAAAACCTAATTTAATTTTCCAAGACCCCTTTTTTTTATTTGTCCGTCCAAAGAAAGTTATAATCGCTCAGCTGCTGAACTGAATGTGTCGTTTATGTGAAAACATCAAAGTGAGCCACTGACAGCGAGATGACATTAACCTATTTCAACCTTATAATCGTGCATTTAATACTGGATATACTGCATCATAATGTGAGATATTGCCACCATAAGAGTCATTATAATCTCTACACAGCACAGACAGTGTTCAGGCTTGTGTGTGTTCATATTCACCGTCATGACCAAACATACAAACACACAGATCAGCCTTTCTGCTCGTCAGCTCTCAGACAGATGTTGAGTCTATAACACTTGAATCTTGTCTCTCTAACATGTTAAATGGACCCAGAGACTTTTCTATTTTGACGTCCTCTGTGCTTGTGTGGCATGGAAAGTATTTGTCCTCTCAAATCCTCACACAGTATCTACAGTATGAGAAGCATCTGGACTTTATATGAAGCCATTTGAAAATAAAGGGGCCAGAGAAATGAGCACTTAAAGTAAAGGTTATTTCAACAGCAATCAGCTTCTCTGACACAGTTTCGTACCTCACAATTAATTCGTGACAAATTTACGAGCTGACAAAACATAGGTGAACACAGAGAGGAAATTATAGCCAACATGTTACATAGGGCCCACATGGAAGCCCTGCGATGGAATCACTGCGCCGCCGCTGCCAAAAGGCCTCTGCCTTTATTCTGGTAATGAAGGTGGACTGCAGGAAACCAGGCTCTCTGTGCATTTTCTTTTTTTACAGTTCAGGGAGAGCAGTGCACTCGATGACATTTAAAGTGACACTTTAATTACAGGTGGTTAATGGAGCACCAACACCAGACTTTGAAGCGGCCGTAAGTTAAGGTGCCAGCGACAGCAGGGGAAGTGTGTGCCATGGTGAAATCCTTCCACACATACTGGTACGAGACACGCTGCGATAAGACACATAACTCAGATTAAATGAGCTAAAGAATGAGAAAGCATGAGAGCTCACGGGACAAATCAAAGGGAAGCAATCATGGTAGTCAGTTTTGAGTATTCTTTCTGAAAGTTGAGATATTTTGCCAACTAAGATATTAGTTTTAGAGAGTGCAGCAGCATTTACAGTGAAGATTTACAGACAGACAGACAGACATCCAACTACATCCATCTTTTCACCCCTGATGAGAATATTAACAGGTCAACAACTGTAAAGTGGTTTTGGAGAATCCCCTTTGTTCAATATTAAAATTCAGACATGACTGATCAACCCACAGTATGATCCTTTCTGTAGCAGTTCCTAATTTTACAACTGCTGGCTGTTCTTTCATGTGCGTATACAACAGTGTCATCGGCATACATTTACAATTCTCTCCTGTGACACTGTTGTGGGAGATTATTAATAAACTGACCAAAACATAGGGGGTCTAACACTGATCTTTGAGGTTCACCCACTGTACACTTCAAATTACAAGAAATGGCATCATCAATTTTAACAAACTGCATCCTGGTAGATAAGTATGAAAACATTTATACAAGTTTTTATACAAATTTTAAACCTGTTTAAGTGAATGTTCAGATGCATAGAGTATAAGCAGACATTTACCTCTGCATGACCACAAGTACAGTATTCTTTATGCTTCAGGCTAACTTGTGTTCTAGGTTATGTACAAACCCTTTATTGGTTTGTGATGCACGCTCTTCTTGGATTATCACACTTTGGTTGACAAGCAGAAGAGAAGCAGAAGCAGACATGGCCGTCCTGGATTCAGAGCAGTCATAAAATCCTCCAGGCTCCTATTTCCTCCACCTCAGCCATCTACTGTGCACCACCATAATCACTGCTCTGAGATACAGCTCAAAGAATCTCTGTTTTTCCACAGAAATAAGAGACTGCTTGTAGGTTTTTGCTGTTTTCAATAGAAATATTTCATCCTCTGGTCTCTAGTCACAATAAGGATGAGTGTTCTGCTGACTTCTTCATTTCATGTGCCCACGTTCATCCATCTCAAACCACTGGTTGAGCATGTACAGAAGGAAACAGATAACGCCTGTCTCTGAAATACAATCCATCAAACTTTAGCCACCAGCATCACCAAATTCTGCATGTGTGGACGACCTAACTTGGATGTAAATGTGCTCCATGAAAAGGTCACAGAAGCTCTGAAACACTTGCTGCTGCTCGGTCAGGGCTTGAAATGTCCTTGTGGCAGTTTGCAGAGACGAATCTATACATATACATGAGCTCTGTAATATTACTGTGAAAAGCAGCTCTGTGGCTTTGGCAGAATGTTTTAAACTCCACTGTGAGTTTGCTGCAAAACTCTGGGTCTTAAACTCAAAACTGCATCTGGAATTGGGCATTTTTTCTGTTGGGGGTCTGAGGAGTTTAATCCTGTGAGTGATGGAAGCTTCTAAACCTGAATCGCCCATCATTAAACTCACTCTCAATGCAAAAGGTGAAAAAGTCAAAATGCTCAGCAGGGACCCACTAAACATGTTCCCAACACCTACAAGAGCAATTTGACACATTGGGAAATGCATTTATTCACTTTCTTGCCGAGAAGATTGATACCATCATATATCCATCCAGTAAATATGAGGCCTCAACTATCAGTGGATTTGTTAGGGATTTGTTGCATTGATCTTCTCATCTAACTCTGAGAACGTTAATACACACATTTGCCAAAATGTCAAATTACTTCTTCAAAGATGGAGGCTGACAGAGTTCCAAATAAGCAACAATCTGCAGTAAAGTAAGAAAATATTGTTAATTTATATTTACTGTAGAGGAGACCAAAATTGCATTGACAGAAATGTTTGTGAAACTGGCTTCAGTTTCAGCTCAGGTATGTTAGGCCTCGGCTCTTCTGTCCAGAGTGTGGAGCTAGTGAGCGTCGGGTACATGCTGAAGGATCAAATGCTGTAAATAAACACTGGCTGCTGTTTATACGTCTCACATATGGATTTTAGTGCCTGTGTGATCTCCAAAGGCCTTGGGCCCGCTCCAGTCGAACTGGGCGACTCATCCTTTAGTGAAGGACTCCAAATAAAACAGAGCTGCTTCGCCAAGCAAAACCCACTACAGAGTTATTTTCCACCATCTGTGTGGCCAGACAAAATACAAGGAAACCATTTCAGCCCCGAGGCCTTTCCAGATCAAGAAACACGAGATCAGTCAGATTGACGAAAAGGCCCAATCAACACACTGTCAAGGCCCTTCCTAAAGTTGTCCACTTCCTCTGTGGGGGTAAGTGAAAGGCTTCACCAGCAGGAGAGCTGCTTCACAAGCTCAGCGCTCCCCACCCTGTCTGAGCAACCGTCCCCGACTGAAAACATTTGCTTTTGAACCAGTGTCTTTTATTTCTTCCTGACACATTTCACCCATACTGACAACATCCTGAGTTCCCACGTTGGTTCAGGACCTTCCGAGTCTCTTGCCAGATATTCTCCTTCACACTGGGTCTGTGTTCACCTGTTGCCAGCGTCTCCCGGACTCGTCCAGCTGCTCTCCGCCGGCCTGTTGTCTCTTTACACGTCTCTGCTCAGCGTGGCTGCAGTGGCAGGGTCCTCGGGGCCTCATGGAGGGACTCCGCTTGACTATCCTCTTTCAAAGACGACTGAAGAGGACCACAGAACACCCAAGCCCAGCTGCTTGGACGGAAACCCAACACCAGCTGGACTCTGTGAGACCAGTGAGTACAGGAAAGCCACGGATTACGGCCTCCTCTGCCACACCGTCTTCAGTAAGGCCACTGTCCTCTGAGGAGAGGCTCCTCTGCGACAGAAGTCAGAACATTTCAAGGTCTCAGATGAGAGAAACTGAATAACTGTAAAGAGGAGAATCAGTATTCGGTCCATTTTCCAATTACATACTATATAATCCACTGAACTTTCTCTTTCATGGAGCTGCAGCATTTTTTTGTTTTGTTTTATTTTCTTGTCTAACTTTAATTTTCAAGAACTTCTTTAACAAGCCACTCAAACCCAAGACTCCGCTGATGATTCCTCCAGTGCATATTCTGCTGTTTAGTGGCAAAAGTGATTGAGTTTCATTTCAGGAAATTCTTTCCACGCTCCATTTTCATTCAGGCAGGGGCACGGCTCTGCCTCGAAGCTCTGCGACAGGCGTGCTCCAGTGCCCCGGAGTCTGCAATGAAAAGAGCCTTTATCTGCCACTCACGTCAACTCATTACCATGAACGACAGCTCGCCAGAAACAATTTGTGTTACTCAAAAAAACAATCAAAAACACACAATTACAGTCTGGTATGAATCACAAGACGTGTTTAGTGAACCAACAGGATTATCACAATTATCTAGAAGATATTTCAAGGGAGACTTGAATGATGCAAACAAACCATTTTGGAAAAGTTATGTATCCTGTTCAAAATGAAAAACTAATCAACAATTTGAACGGCGGATGTGGATCCACCCATTGCATCGACAAAAAACTGAGCCTTTCTTGTATATTAAATGACATTCAGATTTTTCTGTGCATTTTCACACACATGCAATAACTCCACATGGACTATAATTTTGAAATGTCATTTTATCTTCCCGGAGCAGTATCAGCGATAAACACATCCCGACATAAATCACTCCTTTGACCGTTTTGCTGTGGCCCCGGAGGAGCGAAGCTCTTAATGAATCAAGTGCTTGGCAGCGTTCGCAGTCACAGGCTTTGATAACAGCAGCGAACATGAGATGACACAGTGTTCTGACTTGCACGCCTAAACACCCGTCGGCAATGTCATAAAAGCAGCAGAAGAATTCACCTGGTCGACCTTTGGTGCAGAAACTGAAAAGTTCAGAAAGGTCGGGTTGACACAAGGACGACAGGACGGACCATATGGTGTGGACGCTGTGGACAAACTGGACAGCACGTATCACTTCACAAAAGCCTAAAGCTGTGATGGTCTGTGACCACAAGTCTACTGGTGCAGCCTGTGGTGAAGGAAATTATACAGAGGAGGGTGACATGCATGAAATAAATTACACAACCTTGATGGAGGGAAAAATTGGAATTGGGGCCTGTGTAAACGAAGCTGCTGTCTGTGCTGTCGAGTCGGTGCTGAGCGAGCAGCTGCTGAGCCGTCAAGGTGAAGTGAATGGGGCAGGAACAACAACAGGCTGCCGTAACAGCTGCTGCCCCAAAATGGTAATTAGTTAGTAAAGGAGAACAACGCTGGACCAGAAGTTTGATTTACTTTTACATTTATGACATATATATTTATATTTATATAAGAGGAGTTTTTGAGTGGGTAAATGGTGCAACTGAAGAATTTCATTTGTAGGAAATGCATTTGAGAGTTGCTTTATGTCCTGTAGATCAAAATACTGAACAACAACACCGATTCCAAAAAAGCTGGGATGCTGCCTAAAACCTGAGAGTTCCCAATCTCAAATCCTGTGTTCACAAAGTGTTGAACCTCTCTCCATCCTGAGTCTTTCCAGGATGAACCTTTCAGACCCAATCATGATCCTATCACCTGTTACCAATGAACCTGTTTACCTGTGGAAGGATCCAAACAGGTGTTTTTGGATCAGTCCACAACTTTCACAGTCTTTTGTTGCTCCTGTCCAACTTGTTTGAAACATGTTGCTGCCATCAAATTCAGAAGAAGCAGATATTTACAAGAATCAATGAAGTTGATGAGGTCAAACATTAAATATGTTGACGTTGTGCTGTTTTCAGTTGAGTATATGTCTGGGTTGGAAAATGCATCTCTCTATATAGACAATTAGCTTGCAATCCTTTTTTTTACTTCAACATTTTGGGAAATGCACTTACTCACTTTCTTAGAGTTAGATGAGACACCACTCTCATGTCTGTCCAGTAAATATGAATGAAAGGCTACAACCAGTTAAGCTTAAGGTTCAACATTTGTCTACGAACACTAAAGTTTGATATTTTCTCATGTTATATCTTGTTTGTTTAATCTGTACAAAAATCAAAGTGCAAGAAGAAGAATTTGAGGTTTTGTGGAGGGTTATGTTCCAGGTTGTTTCTTGGTTGGGATCAGTAACGTCCTGGAGTCTGTGCTGTAACATAAACTCATAAAATAACAATTTGTCTTGACTCTTTTTTTGTGTGGAATAAACCAACACTTTACCGTTTGGCCTAAATATTTACCACAGATATGAGAGTGGTATCAATCTTCTCATTTTACTCTTGGCAGGAAAGTGAATAATTCCCAAGATATCAAACTATTCCATTTTTGGCACAAAATATTTGCATTCAGCAGTTTTCTGCTCAAAATGATCCGTTTCAGCTTTCAAACGTCTGCGAGTTGCAGGTGAGACAGAGGGAGAGAGCGAACGGGAGCTCAGACGATGGAGAGGAGCTGTGTTTGTGCACATTCCTGGAAGCCACAGCTCCTGTTGGCAGCTCGTCCTCCGGTGCCTGTTAGCTCTCCAGCTCCACGTGTTTATGTCTTGGGTTTCTCTCCTTCTCCCTCCCTCTCCAAATATTTTCTAATGCCACTGAAGAATGTTTGAATGTTGCTGAAGAAGTGGAGCGGTCACGTCCAATGAGCGGGATACTTTCCGAAGAGGCTGTGCTCTCAAACCTGTTGCTCCTAATCCCGCTGACAATAATCAGATGTTTGAGGGAGGCTTCGCTCGAGTGTGTGGATGAAACACGCTGCACGAGACAAATGCGAGGCTGCACAGAAGCATGAGTGTAAATAAACGTCGTGATTTATTTCGATAACTCACTAAGAAATATTTGCTTCTGGATCAACTTGAATGACTCCTTTGTCGAGCGGAAGACTGTCGGCTAAAAATAAAGCTGGAGGGTTTCTGTGGCTGTTCTCCTGCCGGTGGGCTCAGAGTGGGTCTGCGGGGCCTCTGACTCCAATTCAGTCCACTTATATTCCTGCATTTTCCACACATAAATAAACAGAAACCACCAAGTCTGACGTGACAGGGGAAGGTGTAAACTACACAACCACAACGTCGGGACGGAGCCTCGCAGATGCAACACTCGTTAGTTAGATCGCCAACAGTGTGAAATCAGCATTAAAGGAATAGTTTGATATTTATAGTGGAATAAGCTGTTTGCTTTCTTGCCCGGAGTCAGACGACAAGATTGATTCCACTCTCGTGTCTGTGATGTTGAAGCCAGAAGACAAACAGCTCAGCATAAAGGACTGAAAGCATGGGAAACAACGAGTGGAGCCAAAGTCCTGAAGTCCTGCCATCACCATTTGGTTTACAGGCACCGGCTTCAAGGAGGCTCTGCAGTTCGCCAAGGAAAAGTTATCAGCTCAAAATCAAACCACAACTCGCTCTTTCTACATCTCGGTACAGATGAAACATGTGAGGTGTGTTTTCAGTGAGTTCGAGAGGCGAGTTGCTTCCAGTCGATCGTCTCCTGGATCAGCTTCATGTTCAACAGACACACGACTGATATCTTCTCGTCTTACTCTCAGCAAACTGTGTCAAACTGTTCCTTCACTGTCTAGTCACCGGTTCCCTTCAGCTGATGTAGTGTAGCATCTCCAGTAATTATTAAGCAGGTTGTCTTGGCTTAGAAAAGATTGGTTCAGTCCAAAGGTCCAGTCGAACATCACCTAAAGCTCAATAATTAACATTTTATATCTTGTTTGTTTAATCCGGACAAAACACAGAGTGAAAACGAACCCTTTTGGTTACGGGTGGTTTATCGTCGTCACTTTCTGAGTCATATCTTCTCTGTTCCTCTAACTGACATCCAGAGTGCACAAACACCGTCCAATATGAAAACCTGCAGCGACAGACGGGACATGTGTCCAGAAAACAGAATGAAAAATTAACCAAAATAAGCCAAAGATAATACTCAAGAATTCAAAACCTCAAGTTTGACTCTAAAGCAAACAACCCTGTCTGGAACATCTGCCTCCTTCTGTGTCCTCTGTGTGTGTGTGTGTGTGTGTGTGTGTGTGTGTGTGTGTGTGCAGGTCAAACCACACTGAAAAATAAAACACAGAGTTTGTCAGAGTCTTGTGAGCCGTGGCCTGTATTCGCTTTTAAAGATTGAACATAAAGCTCCAATGGCTGAACTTTAATCTGAGCAAATTAACTTTCTAACCTTATTGCATCAAATCATAATAATCAATAACAATAATGAGGTATGATTAAACGAAATCATTATCAAACTTGTCTGCAGGCTACTAAGTTTCAAATGTTTGAAATATGGTGGATTTCTTATGTTGAAAATCTTCTCAGCTCCGAACACGAGAGGCTTTGTTGAAACGACTCAGCAGATTTTTCTTGTCTCCGTCTTTCCCACAGCTCGTCTGTCTCCTCTGGACCAGCAGGGGCGGAGAGGACACATCTGCTGCAGCCGTGCGGACGATCACTGCAGGTAAACTTGCTTATTACCGCTCTGGAAATGAAGGGCTGCGGCTGCCAACGGGGACAACAGCGTTTCACCAGTTTACACACGACACACGTCTTCCAACACTTGTGATAAACAAGGCGTAAATGCTTCAACAGGACGCCGTATTTAAGATCTGTGCGAGTACACAAACGCAGTGAGGGTGATGTGATTTGTGTGTTCAGGTGGCGCTTTCAGTACAGACACATCTCCGTATTTTCTCATTACACTGAACAGATCTGGGATTGACGGGTGCCTGTTCTGGACTGTTTCAGCCGCTGCCAACGTCCCAGAGAGGAAAATTCACTTTCTCACTCTAAAACAGGGGAAAGTGAAGCCAACGTCCAACCAACCTGTGTATTCAGCAGCTGTTTGCTCAGGTGAACAACCCCCAACTTTCTGCTTATTCAGGTTTTAACATTATAGAACCATCATCCTTTAAAAGCTGTGATTCAGAGTTTACAGCTCACACAAAGCAGAGCCTGCAAAGAAAACCACACTCACCACGTAGGATATATTTGATTGCTCGAACTCTTTGACCCCTAATTAACGTGCAAAGTGGTGATTTGTTGTATTAATAGCTGAACCCATCAATCCTTTCTTGATGCAACATGATGATCTAGATTTTTGAAATTAAAGCTCCTTAATCAACCAACAGTTATAAACTCTTTTAATGAACCGCTTTACAGGAGTTTCCCTTTACAAGTTTCCCTCAATGAAAGGAGATGTGGAGTCTGGCCTATACGTCCAAGCACTGGAAAAAAAATCCCACAGAATAAAGAAATGTTTTATGGGAACGAGTAGATTCATAACAGTCAAGCTGTCAGGGACATTTTCCACTCTAAACATGAGCCACACAGGAAAGTGCAAATGAGCAACCAAACAGCTGTTAAAGTTTACAGGCCTGCAGCAATTTATTCATACATTAAAGGAGCGAAACTTTGAAGAGGTTGTTTACTTGAGGTCATGCATGACTGTGAGAATCAGACAGACGTGGGGGAGAGACAGCGGGACGGCCACCTTTTCATATTCAAGATCACAAACTCTCAGACAATGTGAGCAGAACTTGTAAAACAAACATTTACACACTGAGGTAAAGTTGTTAAATTCCCAACAAACTCGCGCCAATCAAGACGCTGGCGAACAATCTGACCGAGGAGTGACTCAGGCTTCCTCCCATGTCGGCTCTTGAAATACAGGACACAGACTTTTGCCCCCAATTCAAATATGTGTGTCACTTATTTGCCAAAGAAAAATAAGGTCCAAAGTTTTGTAAAGACATTCACGATCCCCAGAAGATGAAGCCCGCGGACTTTGGTGATTCCTGTTCTTTTCCTCTTGGTGGTTTGGTTATTGTTATGAAATGTGGTGCAGACGTTCATGTGCCCCTGAGGATGAACACAAATAACTCTGCGCCTCGTTCCATATTCAGGTCAGAATTTTCATTTGTCCAAGACTTTGCTTCATATCGTGTGATGACATTTGTGTTTAGCTGTAATAAGCTTATGTTATTAGGCTGCTGGTACAAACTGAGATGCAGCTCAAAGAACACAACCTCACAGAGCCGCTGGCATGTCTGAGGTCTCGTCGAATAATTAGTCCGTTTGGGAAGAAGATTTGGAAACGTTGACTTCACTTCAAAGCAAGTCAGAAATACTTGTTTCTTTTCAATAAACATATATTTAATTGTTATAATTAGTTTTCCTCCACTCTTATTCTGGCCAGAATAAAGAGAAGAGACTTGGCTGTAATAGAGGAGAGAAACGTCCTGTATCCATGAAAGCAGAGACCTTTGACATGAAATAACACCCTGCTCCTTCCAGACAAGCCTAAACACACTCACCAAACCGCACAGGCTTTGGCATCGGCTCGTCTGCATTCATCTGAGCTGCTGGATGCTGAGTCACACAAAGCTATAGGCTCTGAACTGTAAAGAGCTATAGCCGAGAACATAAACTGCTGGATGCAAATAAGGTTGTAAAATATACTGGCTCTGCGGTCTTGGCTTTGTTGCAGGCGAGAGTCCTCGTTCTGAGTCAGACAAACAGGACAGTTACAGGCTGCAAGTTCAACACCAACAAATTACAGAACATACACTCGAGTAACGGCCACGTCTTTCATATCAGTCAACCTGTAGTATCTGAACTTGTGCATTGACATTAATCTATGTGTAATTTGCACAAATGGCACAAAAGACAGAAAAAAACCTGGTCAGAGATTTTTTGTGCATAAAAAATGGCCCAATATTCCAGTTTAACTTTTGGAAGGTGACGCCTCTCCAGCTCTGCTTTCCCTCCCTCTGTGTGTTTGTACAGGTGCACGCGTGATGTATGTGTTACAGCCACTGTGTGACTGAGCGCTGACCCACTTCCACCGTTTGGCACGCTGGCACTGCCGCCTCTGTCCTGGACCGAGAGACCGTGAGGCCGAGCAACAAGCAGCCCTCTGTCACCGGGGAGAAGCCGTGCTTAGTTTTAATGGCCCTTCGCTCGCGCTGGGCTCTTTGATTAACGGACTTTCACAATAACTCATGGACTTTCTTCACGTGTATGTTTACAGTAAGGACTCACTGTACCTGTGGAACATATTTGAAATTTGCACACAAGCACATAAACTTCAGAAAGGCCTGTCCAGTCAGCGCAGCTCTTCTAATGAACGCCCCGGCTCTGCTGCTGACCCACCGCCACCTTTAACCAAGCATTTAACAGCCAGAGGTTTATCAAAACACAGCCAGAGGAACGAGTGGCAGAAACAATCAGCAGAGCAGACCATCAGGGCGACGGGGGCCCGACGGGGGAAAGCAGAGTGGGCTCGCTTACTCCGGCAGGAGCATAATTAAACCTGAACATTGGGGTTAGCTTACATTAACTCCTGTGCCAATTCAAGCATGTTAAAAGCTACAGGCGAGTGTGTCCCCATGTGGTCCTCCCGCTCGCTCCCCTGCCGCGCCGCTCAGCTCGTCCACGCTCGACCGCTGTGACTGAGTTCACCAACATGAAGGAGGCTCAAGACATTTTAATATTTCAAAAGATTGCAACAATAACATTGTCATTCACATATTGTAAGATCAACACAGAAAGTAGAGCAGAGATGTGGATTTGATTGGAAATATGTGGATTGTATTCTGACAGGATGCTGGAGAGGACAGACCTGCTTTGAAGGATGGAGAAGAGAAGAGAGGAGACGAGACGAGACGAGAAGAGAAGAGAAGAGAAGAAGAAATCTCACTTGCAATCTTACACATTATTTGCAACTTTAATATGTTTGGTTCAAAATTAAAAATAAACTTTTGACTCTAAAGTTTTGTTGTATTAAAATCATTTATCAAACAGGCCACTAGGTGTCTCCTGTCACTGCTCACAAACACAGTTTGAGGCTCGAGCTCTGCAGTCAGACAGAAATGCACGATGAGCTCTCAGTACAGTAACTAGCAGACTAACATTACCGTTGCTGCATGCCAAGCATTGCACCACCCGGCCAAACACAGCAGATATGCCTCCACATGCAGCTAATATATTGAAGTGGAAAAGGTGGTGAATGTACTCAGCTCTGACACAAGTTGTCAGCACCAAGTGTGTCACAGTGAAACTGGCATTGTGAGTCCCATAAAGAAGGGTGGAAGCAAAAAGGTCCTGTATAAAACAGCTTCATCATTTTCTGGCTGTTCTTCATTTTCTGGAGTCTGCAGTTTGTTTTTTGTTCATATCATAGGGAGACAGTTATTTTATCCATCCGTCGACTTTATGAGCCTCGGGCCACAAATTCAGTCACACTGAGGCCGTCAGGCAGCAAAAAGCAGCTCACAGACAGACACGACTGATGAAAAGCACAAAACAAAAGCAGATAGAGATGGACAGAGACATTCAACGCACAGGGTCCAACCCACTGAGGGACCAGCGAAGTGACCCCGTTTCACTTCAGTCCACCTGCCGGCCACCTCCTCTCTCCCCAGCTTGGCTGTTCAAAGCTGGGAGTGGTGTGTGAATCCGTCGTCCTGCCAGCTTCCTGTACAGCGGCTCTCAGACCTCCGTCCTGCATTTAATGGTCTGAATTACAGCATTTGATGGCTGCCTGGCAGAGAGGAGATTCCCACACCTGAAAGCTGACGGGGCGGCGAGGCGTGCTGCTGCTGGCCGAGGTCAGACCGCCGCTGACGGACGGGGAACACTTACTTCGGCCATTCTGTTTAAACCACCGCCATCGCCCCCTCTCTGCTTTCAGGGAGGGGGCCGAGCGTTTTGGGTGTGTGGCTGTTTTCCAACAAGCTGACGTGCTCGTCCAAAAAACGAGTGACGGCCGAGCGTCAGAGAAGGTTTGGAGGGGCGACAGGTCTCGGGTCGACTCCCTTTGACCTCAAACTGCAGGCGGATGGGAAATCAGGCTCAGCTCCACATCAGGGACAGGCAACTTCACCGAGTGGCTGCGACACTGGGCGGTGGTGAAGGGTGAGGCTGCAGTATATCAAATTTAGCAGTAAAATCTAAATACATGTCAACATTAAAAATAAAGCCTCCCTTAAATAAAGCTTGAGCTTGAAACAACCCAGCTCCTTTTTTTGACTTACAGCAGACGTTGCATTTCGTGGGACATGAGTCAACAGACTGGGAGGTCAGTGGTGGAGGGAAATGAATGAGCGACACTCTGACCTCCTTTAAAAGCACTGTTGATTTGCACCATATACAGTATAATGCGTTTTTTTCTTGCATGCAAAGCTTCACCTCACAGAACCCGTCCACCGGCCGCGATGCAGCGCCGTCGCTCGTCGTTAGCACACGTTGACAGCCAGACGCTCTCCCAGCTGATCCTTTGACAGACCCTGACTGTGCATTTGTATGAAGTGAAGAGAGCTCTGAAAATACTGGTAACCAAATTCCTGATCTGCATGCGGTTTATCAGTGCCAAAACCACGACTAGCTCTGCATCAGATGGAGGTCTGGCCTGTGTTCACTGAAGCATGGGCGAGCCCATCCAAAAGAGGCTCAGGCAAATTGGTGTCAGCTGTTGAGATCCTCACAGATTTGAGGTGAACCTCCAGGAACTGATTTTGGTCTGTTTTTTGTTTTAACGCTTCTTGGGATGAAGTAGTTTTGCTCCAGTTTGATAAGAATGTGTTCACTGTTCTTGGTGTTTTGCAGCAGAGAAACGTTTCTGTTGTTGGACGTCTGTGAGCGGAGCAAAGGGCTGGAGGCTGCTGGAACGCAGATTTTGTGTCTGGGGCTAGAAGCAGGGCTCCTTCCTGTCTCTCACAGGATGTGGGGTATCCTGTCTGGCAGCAGCAAAGAGGGGCGCCTGGCTTCAAAGGCGGGAGGAAGTGGTCAGAGGATGGAGCGAGGTAGGCAGGACAGGGGGAGGAGGCAAACAAGGCCAGAGACTGAGCCCTGCAGCGCCGAACGGCCTCTTCCATTCAGCACATTTCAACATGAACAGACAGTATAAGTTAGAAAGCTGGAACAAATAAGAGAGCGGGCTTTAATTTTGGGCCGAGATGTTTCACCACGTTTGAAGGACACATGAGTCAAATCACACTCTGACATTTCACATACTTTTTAAAGAGGATCCTCATAAAGCACAATACTCTATTCACTGTTAATAGCTCTACAAAGCTCATGAGTTTCCTTCCTACAGACCCTTGTTCTATTTACAAATGAGGGGGCTCTCTGGAAGACATTTGCAAATCTTGACTTCGAAAATATGTGCAGTTGGCACCGGGAGACGCACCCTGTTCCACTGGCATCTGAGTCATGCCATAGTCAGTAGCAAATGTGTCAAGAGGCATGTATGCTGCACACACACACACACACACACACACACACACACACACACACACAGAACAAACAAACGGGGGACAAACAAGTGTCAAGTAATAGATAATAGAAAGAGGGAAGGAGGGATAAAACATGGGAGGGAGAGAGATTCCCTAATTACACATGTAACAGTAAAGTATGGGGCTTTTAAACTCATTACACTCTCCTGTAATTTTATGCTCGTCTCGCAGGCCGACTCGCAGGAGATCAAAGGAGAACGCTGAGAGAAGCAGAGTAGGAATCAAGTAATTATCACTTAAAAGATGAAGCATCTTTGCTTGCCTTTCGCTCTAAACCCTCTTCCTCTCCACATGTGTTTGACATTAGCCGTCCTGTGCCCCACATTGGTAAAGACATTCTGAGACCACGAAGAGGTCTGAGGAGAGGGAGGCCTGAGGCACAAGGAAGCCTATTTATAGAGCTGGGTCACAACAAGCTGCCACTAATTAGTCACGTTCATCACGGAGCGGGAAATGTGGGGAAACATATTGAAAGAGAAACACTGACGGTAAAAGAGTCAAACCGGGTTATTGGAAATATGGGTTTAAAGTTTAAAGGCGTAAAAGCTCAAATGTTTATAGCAGAGATTATGAGATCTGCACCTGCAAATCTGTTTTTTATTTATTTACTTATTTAATTATTATTTTCAATAAGAAGTTCAATTTTACTCGCTCTACATTCTTCAGTTCTTCAAAATAGTGTCGAAATACATATGTTTGTTTCCAATGACACTTTGTGCTGCAATGTAACAAGTCCAACATTCACTCGCAGCAGCGAAGTCGTGGCTGCAAAACCAAAACAAGATGAAAGACCCTAAAATGCTCAGTGGAGCAAAGAGGAGCTGCAGAGTCTGGTCAGAATTCTCTGTCGTTCATCACTGACCGCCTTCACCTACAACTCGTCATGTGATCCATTATCAATATTAAGATATTTATTATAGACGTAGTTTGACACGGACGATGTGGTTAAAAACAATTCCAGCACAGAGCATGAAACTGATGTGACGCCCAGAGTTTTTAGTTGTTGCTAGTTTTCAACTCTTAAGAAATAAGAAGAAATGATTGTTGCTCTCTGACAAAACTCGCCTGGCTCCATAAACTACAGTTTGATGATATTTGATTTCAAAAATGTATCAAGCAGGTGTGAATGTACGTGTGAATGTGCTAGTTTTTGTCACTGTTCAGTGTATCGAACCTTTTGCCCAGTGCATGCTGGGAATTCCACATCTCCAGTAGACTGCACACTGCAGTCAAACCTTCAAGCATATATATGAAAATACGTTGGGCAGTAAACTCGACTGAGCCAGAAAAGTAATAATATACATCCATTTGTGTGCAGTTCCAAAATCCACTAATGTTGCATGTGGTGCGGCTGAAATACTTGGCTGAATTCTTGTTTGGTCTGTGGCTCTGAGTTGGGGGAGTTACGATTCACAAGAGCAGAAACGTTGGAATAACAAAATGCTCCTGATGCCAGAACCTCCTCATAGATCCTGCCAGGGTGTCAACATGCCCCACAAGAATGTGCTGAGCTTCACTCTGGCCAGGGGTCAGTCGAGTGTATGTGTGTGTGTGTTCACATGTGTGCAGGAGTCGCGGGTGTGTGTGGATATGTTTCTATCTGTGGGATTCACTATCTGTGTGTGTGTAGGCGTGTATGAGTGGGAATGAGTCAGCTGTAAGAGCTCAGGTTAAGGAGGCTGATCGTTGACGACCGCTGACCAACAGTAACCAACACTGTCAGTTACACTTTGATAAAACATATTAACTACTGTCATGAGAGCAGGTTCACGCCATCATGTCAGCACGGACCCTTCCTGCTGAAGAGACCTGGAGAAAAAACACTGAAACCATCTCACCTCCGTGTCTGACCTCTGACCTCTGACCTCTTACATTTACAGAAGCATTTGGACCCTTCGATCGCCCGTCATGAGTTCTTGAGTCATGATTAATAGGTTTATAGTGAAACAGTGACGGTAAAGTCACGCTGCAAGTACAGTATGGACACACTTATATGATACACACACAGTTACACATAACCCTGCAGCAAGGTGCATATTTTTTTTGCTTTTCTCACAATATGTAAATCACGTCTCAGTCCTGTTTATGGGAACTGCGAGTGGAATTTTTTCAGCTCCATTTTGTTCAGCAGCTGTTGCTCAGAGCCGCGGTCGTCCCGGCCTGAGGTGCCTCTGCAGGCCAACTCAGCCCACACACTGTGAGATGAGAAGCGGCGAGAGTCACAGGACGATCCCATAATCCCGCCTGGTAACAGGGATCAGTCACAGTAGATCGGGAAAAGGTAGGGCATGACCTCTGTGTCGGTGCTTGTGCCCAAACTTTTTCTCATGTATGCATGCAGGAATTTCTGCACAATGTGTGTATGCAGAGGTCCTCGTGGGTACATGCACCCACTTTTATTTTGACTCAGGTGGAAAGGAACCAGGTCAGTGTTTGTAACAAGGGGATCTACAGTAACTGCTGCGAAGGATGCTGTTCTGCACAAAGACTGATTCACAGGGCTGATGGGAACATGTGTGCAACACATGGTGAAGCTCGAACAGAGCGAGAGCCACGGGCTGGAGAGGCCCGCAGAGACCTGGCTACAAACAAGCGGCAGACATCGCTCACACACACACATGTGCACAAACACCCATGTTCTTGTACACTGTGCTCTTTTACAGCGGGTTGAAGCCGTTACTTTAGTTCACAGGTAGAACCCGGTGTGTGTGATTGGGACGTGGTGATGAGGGATATCCGGTGCAGTGCCAGCGTGTGAAAGTGTCTCAGAACACCCAGAGAGCTCAGAGAGTTGATTACAGCTAATTGCCCAGATGAAGCACAACAGCTGGAAGTGCCTCGATGCCATTCAAAGACAGATACACAGACACGACCCTGCTGCACACCAGTGACCCCCTGCATTTTACTAGGACAGAAACGAGCTCCCTCTTTGCACCTCACCCCTCATTCCTCTGGCTCCCCGACTCTTGGCAGGGCCGGATCTATAGCTCAGAGAGCGCTGCGAGATGACTGAGAGCTTGTTGGAGTTGATATGTGCTGGCTCGGACTCTGACTGCTGAGGCTGCTTTTTTCAGCTGTGGGGTTTCCCCCCTTGCTGTGGTATTGATGGAATCCTAAAGATGCTTGCAGCCAGATGTCTCAAAGACACAGAGAAAGACACTGAGAGAAGGAGGCAGTTTGCAGCCCTGCACAGAGTCTGCAACATGCAATGAGCTTTCTTCAGGCTCACAAAGCCTTAAAAACATGCGTTATCCGCATCCATCCAGAAACAAGCCGGAACCCTGTATGCATATTTAAATCTAAAATATTACGAGATATTCGTGAAGCGTAAAAGAAGTTTAAGGTTTGGGAATTCATGCAAGAAGTCCTGGCGGGAATAGGATTCAGCTACGTGCTCTGAAAGACAAACACAGATCCAACAACTAATTCATCAGCAGCCAAATCTGCTTCAATGGTTTGACCAATAATAAATGTTGGAAATGACTTGGGCTCTGTTCAAGGCAAAAGGATGAAACCAGTTGTCGTTTCTAGGACGTCCAGTGGACTAAAAAAGATGAAAAGAGCACGTTTGTTTACAGCAGCGTCACCAGACTATTCTGGTGTAAAAGTCTTACGACGGTCATCACAGATGACCCACATACAGCCATGCTCCACATTCTTCTCCTCTGCAACCCCCTTTTTTTCCACTCACTCGCACACACATATTCTATTTCCACATTTTTTTTGCCTCATCTACCTTTTCTTTCTGTCTCCCTGACCTTCTTTCCTGTCAACCCTCTGTTCTTTCTCCCAGAGAGCAGCTCGTGCAGACAGGAAGCGTGGCCTCCGCTGGGTTTGGACCCATCAGTGCCGTGTTTATTGTCCTAACCTCTGAGAATTAGCACTGAAGACAAAGTCAAGGGCATCAGAGACGGAGGCGGTTGCAGGGGAGGGAGAGGAAGTAAAACAGGACCGGACTGGGTTGTATATTTGTTTAGTGCGCGGCTGCCAACAGGCGATATGATGACGAGGAGGGTGGGGAGAAGGTTGTCCAGGGTCGTGTGATTGGTGCAGAGCTGCACCCGTTCCTCCAATTGTGCCTTGTGCACCTCATCAAGCTTCTCCTATCATTCACTTCCTCGATGACAGAAGGTAGAAATTACCTTATACAGCATGTGTTTGTGCAAACATTCCTCCATCTCCACGACTCATATTAAAGACATTCTCATACAGTTCAGGCCCGGATTCTCTAAAGCACTTTACCATATGTGTAAAATAGTCAGTGGACACAGACAATGAAAAAGCCTGCATATGGCACCTTTCTCTCCTGGCTACTTTTGGCCAATAAAAGGGGAAGTTAACGACTGAAAGTGTGTGTTCCTCCTTTGTAAAATGCCATGCAGAGCAGTTAAAGTTCCTCCTCCTCCGCAGCAGCAGGGAACAGGAGGCTGCAGGAATGTGCTCTGTTCACACACAGGGAAGCAAGAAATACTTATTACTGCTATTAAGAAAGCACCGAGGAGCTGCCAGCTTCCACCGACGTGGAGGCTGGAGTGAACATACCCAAGCTCAATTTACATCCCTTCTTATAAGCAAAATAATTTCATTCTTCTGTACATGCATTTTTGTTCAACCTGAACTGATGCCACTGTGCAAAGGTTAAAGGTTCCCAGATTTCATTCTCATACATATGATTATTTCAAGTCACAAAAAATGCAGTATAACACAGGACTGGCACATGTTTGTGTCCAGTCTTTGATTGGCATGTTTTTTTATCGGCGACATCCCACAATGTGGTCAGACTGAATCTGGTTCTGTTCAACAGGCCGAGCTTCTGTTGCACTTCACAAAAGAGTGTTTCTCCGATTTCTCAATATCAAACCCGGTCAGAGTGGAGATATGCATGTGATTATTATAATATAAGATTAATATCTGTATTAAAGGAGATTGTAGTTTCCTCTGTGACTGATCAGCAACACGATCTAAGACAATATCGTCTGCATAAAGATGAATTTTACAGTCAGAGAGTTTCTTGGTTTGATCCAACCTGTGAGTTTTCTGTAACCACAAGACCAGAGGAGGCAAGATAATTAATATAAACCTTTAATTAGTGCTAAGTACACTGCTTTCCCTTCAATTACTCCAATTAGGAACATGTGGCGGCTCCATCATGTGGATCTCGATTCACGATGAACAGAAAAGCAAAGAAACAGAGAAACTTCTATAATGTTTTGTAAACCAAGTCAAATGTCAATGGCTTCTGCAGTTAAAGCTAATTCCCATGGTTTGTGGTATTATAAAATGCCAAAAGCATGAAGCCAAAGGTGGCCAGTGAGAAAGAGCGCCCATATTCAGCGTGAGCCAAGAAATTATCTGTCTCATTAAGAGAAGAAAATCGTTTCGCTTGGTGTTGTGCAGTAAAGACTCGTAGAGAAAATCTCAGAGCTCCCGCTGCTCTGGTTCTCTCTTCTGAGACGAAAGCCATTTTTCTTCTTGAACAAACTCAAAAGGAGAGAAAGCAACAGAGTGCAGAAGCCGAACAGCAGTCAGACCCAGATTAGTTACGCTGTGAGCAGCCAAAGAGCGAGAGCTGGACGAACACACGACGATTTTACCTGCTCAAATTAAGTCAATTACAAATAAAATAAATGGGGTAATGACTCAGCTGTTGCAGTAATAGATTGGTCGCTAATGTCCAGAGTAAAGTGGGAAAGGAGAAGTGAACACATGGATTTATGAGGTGCATTAAAAATGCACAACAGTGGTTTGGAGGTCAGGCCCTTATGAGAACTAGTTTGTGTTTGTTTAGCATTGAAGGGAACATCTATGTGCATAAATCCTTCAGTGGGGATCGGGCCGGCGTCCAAGTCAGACGTTACACAGAGTTTCACGCTCTGAATTTGCCCGGAGAGAAAAAAACTCACGGGAGACCACACCGCTCCAGTTTAATTAATTTTTACGAACACGGCGTGACATTAGGAGCAACTTGTTTAAGGAGGATTAGAGTTGTTTTGCTCCTGGTTAGGACGCAGAGCCGGGCGAGCCACGCATGACAAACCCTGTAGATGTAAATGATGGACGACTGAGGGCTCAGCTGTACATGGGCACTTTGAAGAGGGGGGGCGGGATCTCTGCCATTTCATTCACCGAACTCTGTGACACTAATCAGGAAAATCTCCCTGAAGTGGAGAACTTGAGATGAAACCACAAAACGTCTGGAAGGAGTCGACTCCAGGGGAAAGCTGGGGTAAGGTAAGATACGGGCGAGCGGGCCTGGCCTTAATCTTCGCTGCTGAAACGGTTATGAGGAAGTGCCCCAGATAGAGGCGCTGATTATGGTGAATGTAGGCTCGAGTGTAATGAATCAACCCGCCTGGCTACCAAAACAAGGGCCTGCGCCTGGGAAAAAGATGGTGAGCTGTGGTGGCCAGGATAACTCCGGACCTGTGTGTGTGTGTGTGTGTGTGTGTGTGTGTGTGTGTGTGTGTCCCACCCCAGCTGTCCTGCCACTCTCAAATCTCTGTGAATTTTGGCCGTCGGCTTGAACTGGCAGAGGAATGCTTTCATGTTGCTTAGGAACTGGAATGGAAGTATTAAAGCAATTCAAAACATGACCCTAATTTATTAAAAGTCATCTGTTTCCTATAAGCGAGTGCTAATTAATGGCCGTGGCCGGGGGGGAAATGAGAGGCTGCGCAGATAAGAAGCAGAGAGAGAGAGAGAGAGAGAGAGAGAGAGAGAGAGGGAAGCAGGGAAAAAGAAAAGTTGGTGTGGGTTTGGAGAATTAGAGGACACAGAGATGCTATACATTACCGACTGTCACATGTTTCAAATGGGATTACTGCTAAAGTTAGACAAGCGGCCTGCGCTCAAAAATCATTTGCACTTTCACAATGTTTTGATTAAGACCAATTTGCTGTATTTGTTTGGCGACTGGAAAAGCGGGATAAACAGAAAAGAGGGTGAGTTTCCTCTGTGTTTACTTTAACGTGGGGGAACGGCGTACGTCTGTGTACCACTCATGACAGCAATTTTCTCAATTCCCCTGCGAGACGCATGGAAATTATTAAAGGAAGAATGTGCACTGTGGTGGTCACAGTTATTCTGGCAATCAGGAAAAAGATGCCGGAGGAAGGCCTGAGCTTTTATTCTTTTCCTGCACCTGGACTCATCCGGATCAATACAGAAACATTTTCATTTTCATAAATCAAAGTGTGATGTTTGCACTTTTCCTTTCTCCTTAACCTTTACTTCACATTCCAACAATCAGATCCAACTGGGGATAGTTGATACGACCAATCTTTCACTTGTGAACAGGAAACTGCAGAAGATGAAAAAAAAATCAATACCTGCAGATTTCCTATTCAGACCATCAGCCAGTTCTCAGACCACAGCAATAAGAAGATTAAATCAGTATCTGGAGCATCAGGTAGCAAAGAGAAAACCTCTCCCCTGGTCCACAGACCTTTGAACACCCCGTCTGCTGGACCTGCTGGAATCCATGTTTGCACAGCTGCTGCTTTCTCAATCTGTCTCTGCGTTGCAAGCCCTTTCTTACTCTCCCTCTACAACAGAATAACATTACGGGAGCCCTCAGGTACCACGGCTTCTGCTCGGCGCTGGAAGACAAGTAACGGAGCCCCTGGTTGACCACGGTGTGACCGGCCCACCGGACGTCCGCTCTCACGGTCGGACCGGACGAGCTGGTGTTGACAGAGAAACATGAGGATGTCTTCGCTGGAAGCACAGTCGCTTTTTTTCTGATCTAATAAAGGGCTCAGATTCCCAGAAAAGCACTAAGTCTTGGTTGACTACATGACTGTCAGCAGCACTTGATTTCCTACCGCCCACCAGCTCAGCCAATATATCTTCACATCAGTCGACTTCGAACTCTGCTGACAGACTGTTGCACAGATGTGAGGTACAACGGGAGGAACGACGGCAGAAGTAATTATTATTATAAGGAATTACTAAGCGAGGCCTGAAAATAAGGGCATTAATCAAAATGGTTTTCTGCCATGAAACTTGCTCAACGCACTCCTGCAGGATAAATTATTAGAACTTTCTTGGTCCCTGACTTTTGATCTAGCGCCATCACCAGGTCAAATTTGCACTTTTTACAAACTTATACGACTAAAAACCTGCAAAACTACGGGCACTCCCATCGACCTCACCTGTACTTTTTGTGTAGTGCTAAGTAGTAAATGTTCGTATGTTAACATGGCAGACATGTAAACGTTACACCTGCTTAACATCAGTGTTTTAGTATTATCGTTGTGATTATATTAGCATGCTGATGTTAGCATTAGCATCAGCCTCAGCGCCTCCATCACGGCTGCAGACTCTCGTTCTCTTGATGAAATTGGATTTTCTGTTTGTGCCATGTTTCCTTTTGTCTTCTTATTCTTCTACTTATTGCAAACACACTGTCGCTGCTGCTGCTGCCAGAAATGAAAGATGCACCAGTTCCTGCATGAAAGAAGATCTATCTCTGTATCGAAACCTAAAGTAAACTCTCACAAACTCCCTCTAATCAAGTCACATAACTGCAAGATTCAGAAGAACGTCTTGATCTTTGCCATCGAGACAATAGAAACGTTTTTGATGCAAAGTGCAACGTAATCAAGTGAAAAATCTCAGTGTTCCTTTTGTGCATCTGATACAATAGTCATCAGTGCAGAAATCAAGTTTCAGTGGTTTAAAGCAGGTGAAACACTATAATGTTATGGAAAACACACTGGAGCCAAATAAAAGTCCCATCAGGAACAAACTATTTCAGTGATGGATCTTCATCTTTAAAGCAAAAGATTTTATGCCAGAAATGTTTATACAAAATCTGCTTTGTGGGACAGTGGTGTGAGTGTGTGTGTGTGTGTGTGTGTGTGTGCTGGTTTTAACAGGGCCGTCCCTCGCAGGTTCAGGTCAAGGTGAGATTAGTTTTCCCTTTCAGTCGACACCATTGATAAGAATTTTGGGATATGTAAACACGCTTTTACTCCCACTCTCACCTTTGTCTCTCTCACACAGAAACACACACACACACACACAACACACACACACAGGGAAACACAGACACATATAATCACACTGTGTTTCATATTTCAAGAAGCTGCGGAAATTTGATCAAGCGTGATTTATCTTCTCTATAAGCAGCAGGTTTCCCTGAGCAAACAGTCGTCAGGTAGCTCCACTGGACTTGTTTTCACAAATCAGAAGAAACCACGTACTGTATCCACACCCACCCAAACACCACACACACACACACACACACACACACACACACACACAGCCTCCTCCCATAACAATACACTGTATTTTTGGATGATGCCACTGCTCCTATAGTTGGTGCACTTCCAGGATATTTTTAGCCGGACTCCCTCTCAGCATTTTGTTTGTGTTGTATATTTAACGGACATGTTCCATTCTGATTTTCTCCACTTCTCGGGCCTCCCAGCAGTCGGTTATAGCCGCCTGCTGCTTTGGTTTGGCTGCAGACACAGAAACACATGTGTTCGAGAAGGCGGCGGCGGCGGCTGCAGCCCTGACAAGGAAGGGTGTGGTAATAAATGTCCAAAATTCATGGTAGGCTGGGAGTTAAGTTTAGCCCACTTGAACTGGCAACTAGCGGGGAGGCCCAGCAACAAACACAGAGAGGGCTGCAGGGAGGAGGGCGAGAGGGCGAGACAGAAATGCCCCTGTGTGAGAGGCAGAGACACAGCCTTGTCATATAATCTGTCACCAACACCGGGACAGTCCTGTGTCACGCTATCATGTCTCTGTCTCTTTTCTCTCTGCTGTTTATAAACGGTACATGTGACTAATACATCTACCGCTGTCCACTGTCTAGACACATTAGAGCAGAATGTTCTGTGTCTGCAAGCGGACACCGAGCTGCGACGAATATCTGCTCGGTGCAAACACAATTCAAACGGTCTACGCATGAACGGTTCAGATGCTGCACATAGGGTTCGGTGGCAGAGACGATGGCATGGCTGCAGCATCTTATATTTACCGTCACAAACTGTTCCTCCACTGATTTATGGTTAGGTTTCACCCTGGAATAAAAGAGAAGAACATCCTGACCTACTAAAATGAAGATAATTCTAACTTCTACTAATTTCACTCAACAACACTTTTGAACAGATTTTTAACAGATCAAGACAGAAGACAACAAGTTTTCCTTCCTCTCAAACAAATCCCTCCTCCACCACTTTCCCAGGATGACAATAGAGAGTGAGAAGTTCATTCCTATCATTCCTGCTTGGCGAGTGGATTCACCGCAAGTGTTTGAATCTACCTGTCGGGACTCAGATCCATTATCTCTCATGACACAGAGCAGGTCTGGCAGTGAAGTCGGCAATAAATCTTCAATAACAGAAAAATATCAGTTTTCACGTGTGTTCCGCTGTCAGAGTCGATCATCTATCAAGAGTTTCATCATGAAACTTTATTCCACATGAGCGGCACCGTGTATTTGCTGGTGATAAAGGTGCCAGTCGTACAACCAAGTGCAAGCCATCAAGCCTTTATCCCAACAGCAGCCTAACCCGCGCCTGTGTGGTGAAGATGTTTGCTCAGAGCCAATATTTAATAACAAGTTACGGACCAAATTGAAATAAATAAAATCTCAGGATTCAGTGCCAGAAACCATCATGGTCCCAAAAATGAAGCGTTCCCTCAGTGTTTGGGTTTGTGGGCTGTCAGTAGTGGTGAGGACTCAAACTCTCTGGTGAAACACGTTCATGCCCAGCAAGCGGAGCAGCAGCAGGGGTGTTTATGAAGCTGCTGCTCTCTCTCTCTCTCTCTCTCTCTCTCTCTCTCTCTCTCTGTCACTCTCGTTCACTGTCTCTCTCTCTCTCCTTTTTTCCTCATATCTCACTCGCTGCCCTGACAGCAGAGGTGCATGGCCTCTGCTTCTCACTTTGTAGGTCGGGTTTGAAACCCAACACTGGCACCAGGAGTCACCTTCCAGGCATGGCTCAGATGCCCTCCACCATCCCCGTGCCCCGTGGTCACAAGACTGAGGTGGGACCGGAGGTCAGGATCGAGCTGCTGCACCGAGATCGTGACGCTTACGTAACTTCAGGACTTGTCGGTGGACATTGGATGGAGAGAGCACCTCCAGGAACACGATCAAAGCACATGTCCGTGTGTTTGATCGGTGTCAGGGAGGGATTGTCAGGTGGGCTTCATAAACCTGGGTGACCTCCCCCGAGCACTCTGCTCGCTCTCCCACTCCCACTCTGAGGATTCGGTTTCAGTGGAGCCATGCAGCGGATTCCCGTTATACACACAGGGGCAAATTAGAGAAGCAGTGAGTGAGAGAAAAGGAATGGCTGCAATGAAGGAGTGAGTGAGTCTGGAACAGAAGAGGTAAAAAGGCACAAATAGAGGGATGAGGTGGCAGCGAAGACGGAGCACAAACAGAGCGCTGCTGCTTCTCCTGGTTGTCAGAGCTTCAGTCAGGAGATTGATGGTCATTAGGGGTGTGTGTAGGTGAAGTGGTGTTTGTGTGTGGGCACAGGGTGTTTGCTGACTTTGCAAGAGGACATTAACAGTCCAGAACCTGAGCCCTGCTCGGACCACCTGCGCTGCCTTCAGCCCGGCAGGACGCAGTCATACAGACGGTCACAACCTGCTCCTCCATCCACCCGAAAACCCTTTATCACAACTCGGACATTATTGTCACTATTGTTTATGATTCTGTTGTTCTCATCAAAATAACAGAACTATGAAACTATGAAATATGCGTTTACAGCTTGTTATGCTGCACACAAGAGCCCACGATCATCAGTGAGTGCAGCTTTAAGATAAAGAGGATTTGACAAGCAGCTACAGTCGACTGTAAACCTGCGCTCTCTTCACACTCCAATCTCCCACAACCGATAATCAGGAAAAAATACATCCACAGAACCGACAGTAATTCAATCCTCACTTCAGTAGCCTGCATAACTGCTCTGATGCACGCTCCCCAAAAGTGCCCCCTCAGTAAAGGTGACACGCTGCCACAACATCACATTGCACTCGGTCGTATACTTGCAGCCGGTGGCCCCTGATGTAAGCTTACACACATTAAATTCTTGTAGGTAACCGAATGCTGTGGGCAGCCACGCAGGAGCCAGCCTCCGTGAACCCTCCGAGAGTTATAAAAAGAGCCGAGTGCAAACGAAAGGGCGCTCCCTCTCTGCTCCTGCTCGTCCTCCATCAGCTTCTCATGTCCAATGGGTGGACATGAGCTCAGTTCTGACAGAAACGACCGATAATGCACTTTATTAAATTGTGAGTATGGTTGGTTTGACTGACTTGTATTTATAATTAACAGAAACATATGATGAAATGTAAAACAAATATTTGTATGCGGCCGTCAGAGATTGCTCTATTGTCGTGTATAGCATAATGGAAAATCTCTCCGACGTGGCATTCATGCGGAATAAAACGAGCCGTGCTGAGGACTTTTGACTGACGGCTGCGGCTGCCTTTGCTTTGGGCTATGTGTTCAGCACATAGCTCAGAAATTAGAAAATGAAATGGGACAGATTTAATGTTGTTTTTCTAATCTAGATGGAAAAATGACGGGCCATGCTCGTTCACTGGGTCGTCGGTTTTACTGGAACACCTTCATGCACAGTGTCATCATCTTATAATATAAAGTTGATTTGGTGAACATGTTAACAATCAGGAGCTTATTACGACCGATACGGAGCAACGTTACCTTTCGGCCACTTGATGAATATCGGTCCAATATTCACTCTCCTTCGAGCTCTGTTTTGGTCGTTGCCATCTCCTGAGGGAAATATGAGGCTCTTTAAATGCTCTACTATGTTCACCAGCTCACCACTAACTTTATCAAGAGAGAACAAACAGTAAAACCAGGCTAAAAGACTCAAAACGCTCTGTTGTTGCAGAACTATTCACACTTTGTCTGAATGAACAGAATCAGGACTCTCGCCTCCAGACACGACACTTCAAATGAGCACTACAAATCTCAGTACAGTCATATCACCATACAATATAATTTATATTAAATTCATGTTGATCATGCAGCGTAAATCTGTGAAGTGTTTCTGTTTTCTCGTTAGGGATTTACAGACAAGCGGTTCTGTGTAGAGAAGCACTGAGAGATATCATTTCATGCATTAGGATCTGTTCCAATATGGCAGCCGCTCCCTCAGACTGTGGGATTTCATGTTGGATGTATGGAACATACGCAGCCTGAAACTGGATTTCTAAGCTCACAATGACAGACAACAGCTACCAAGTAGAATATCAATGCATCTGTCTCACACACTTTGCAAAGCTGTATCTTGGTCGAGCTCCTGCAGCAATTTCATTCATCGCACGTCAACTGTTTTCTTCATAGCTCCTGTGACAGGACTCAGTGATTATCTTAGATTGTCTTGATAGCAGGTTTTAAAAACACATTAGAAACCCATTCGTACTCTCTGTGTCTCAGTGTGACTCCTGTTGAGCCACGAAGAAATTTCCTGAGTGGGTTTTTACCAGATAGGGTCAAAGATAAACCGGCTATACTTTGTCTGTCTAGACGGAGGAAAAAAGGTAGAGCGAGATGGGATAATAGAGAGAGAGAGCGAGCGGCCTGCAGCTCTGTCCCGTGTGGATTGAGTGTCGAG
The DNA here is from genome assembly GCA_025331565.1 of Holacanthus passer. Taxonomy (NCBI): domain Eukaryota; kingdom Metazoa; phylum Chordata; class Actinopteri; family Pomacanthidae; genus Holacanthus; species Holacanthus passer. The sequence continues at coordinate 619,230 of JAFREQ010000061.1, forward strand.
GTGTTGAAATGGCCCACTGAGCCAGAATGTCAGCTATACACAGCAGATAGGACGGACGGAGCAGCGATCTGTCCACAGCTCTCCGCCGCCTCCCGCCCACCACCCACACTTCAGGGCCAGTGGAAACCTTCCCACTGCACGCACACACACACACACACACACACACACACACACACACACACACACACACACACACACGCTTTAACACTCCTGCGAGGGGAGGGAAGCAGCCAAGTACATACATGTCAGTCTGCAAGTAAATTTCAATCTGAGCGAAGCAGGTTTTTTTCCTTCACTACTGAAAACGAAGCCGAGCCCACTTTGCCCACGTTCTGACACAGAGAATCCGTCGCCATTGTGAAGCATTCAAAGGAATCTGTTTCTCTCAAATGCCACGTCCTTAACAGAAAACGCATGGAAAGCCTTCACAAGGCCAACATTGTTCCTCAGGCCTGTTAAAATGCACATGGAGACGTTGTTGAAGGAAACTGTAGCACTGTGGGTGACGATCCAGGCCGCTGCTCATGGGAGCTTCAGAAGTGGGTGAACACAAATCTGCCCTGTTATTTATGGGCTATGATACTGGTGTAAATACAGTTTTGTTTTTTAAGAATGTATGAAGAAGAATAAGCAAATCAAATATTTGGATCACACTGGAAATCACAAAGCAAAGATCCAAAAGTGATAAAAACAAGCCAACACAGCAGGAGGCGCTTCGACAGGAAATCTAAATACTTGATAATACACGAGCACACCGAGCGGCTGAGGCAGTGACATATTACTCAACTTAACACACAGAGTTGTGCAAGAGGCAAAACAGCCGAGGGGAAAGAATGCAAAGCCAGATATCGAGGGTCTGTTTAGCATTAACTCCTCACAAATTTGTAACATATTTTCAGGGGGAACAGAGATGACTGACTGGTCTCATGCCACGGCAGCGATCCGTCAGCGTGGACGGCGAACGATCTCATATAAGGTGTCTGCGATGCTGCGCCATCCAGGCCGTCGAGTGGAAAGATGTAATGAGCAGAAAAACAGCAATGTGTTGAACGCGCTCTGCTGATGATGGAGCGCTCGCTGCAGCCCCACGTAATTAAAAGCCACCATCCCTGTTGCAGGACGGAGCCAAAATAGCCTCCAGACTCGACTGGAGTCAAACATGGCTGCAGTTTCAGTGCAGAGAAACACTGAGTGCCGAGCAACAGGAGGAAGAAAACTTTGGTGTTACAGTAGCAGAATGAATGAAACCCAGAGGAAAGTACTGCACGAAGACGACGCCGATAAACTGAAAAGATATCAGACTGTAGATATGAAGGGATCTTTGCAGGCACGTCACGCAGTCAGTGGACACGTCGACTAAAGTTCTGTTCTACTTTATTCTAGTGCTGCTATCTGCCTTAATCTGCCTTTCAAGACTCTGACATTTAATTTAAGAAAATACCTGAAACAAATTAGTATGAAAAAGGTTTGAATAATCCCACAGCTCAATAAATAGAGATCTTTGTGTTAAACATATTATCATCTTATAAAATATGATGCATCGATGGATTGACCTTCCCAACAATCAGCATGATGGAAGAAGTGGTATTTTTTGCGACTTGGCGTTTTTTAGTGCAACTCACTTAAACACCACTGTCATAAATATGGACAGTTGCACACATGCATTTGTGTCAGTGTTGAGTTTACAGCTTGATCTGCTCTGATAATCACTGAGTGCAGGTTTCAGGATACTTCAGTGATACTATACTATATGTACTTCAGTATACTTCTGGCTAGTTATGGAGAATTTTCCCACCGTGGTTCTGCTCATTTTCACCTGAGTAAAGGATCTGAATATGTCTGATTACAGGTACAGGGAGGCGGGGAAGCTGGTTGCTGTTTGTATTTTTTTACAGCATTAATCAGCTCATCGAAGCTCAAAGGGAATATTTTGTTCACTGGTTCATTTGAGGCAACAGGGCGAGTTGACTGCAGGGTATGATATGTGCTACTAAAGCTGTGGCTGATGGCCAAAGTAAATGCAGCCAATGTTTCAGAAAGGTGATAACAGTTCTTTCCATGGCGGCGGCGGAGCGAGGCGCGGAGGCAGACCCCCGGGGGCTGACGTGCCCCTCGGCAGCCCCGGACATGTCGGCGGAGCTCACCTCCCGTCCAGCGCACGGCCGAGCAAACGCAGGAACCACATCAAAGCGCTGAGCCGGGCCGCGGTGCCCCCGTGTACTGCTTTGTTATTCTCCTCCAAAGGTTAATTACAGAGGCGCTTCAAAGGGCCGGCTGGCCATCTGCAAGGAATTTGAAAGTTGAAGTCTGAAATTCCTGTCAGGCCCAACGAAAAAATAAACAGACCGATCAATCAGCGCGCTGCTAAATTACACACCCTCCAGTGCGGTTTGTGGGGGGTAATGGCCAGTTAATGTCTTACTTAGAAAATAGCTTTTGCCCATCAGGGAGAGACTCGACACTTTCATAATCCAATCTGCAGCGCGGGTCACGTGACGAGGTCATGTGAGGGCACGTCACCGTACGAACAAACACGCACCAGCAGAACTAATGTGATGTACAAATGTGCTGCTGGAAAACGTCTTTGTCGCGGTGAAAATGTCAGACAGACAGAGCGAAGGCTTGTTTGAGGGAAGGTTACAGGAGAGAGAGAGAGAGAGAGAGAGAGAGACCGGCGAGTGATCCTCAGACTGAAAAAGAAAACACAAGGGAAAGGAGAAGTTCTGCAGGAGTTCCTTCACACCTCCAGCTCTTCGCCCGGCCGTGGTTTCTACCAGGCCGTGCCATAACTCTGCAAGTGGCGACAGTGCATTTCAAGGCCCGCCGCTGTCCCTGGCAGCTCTCGTTAGTGCTATGAATAGTCGGCTATTTGTGTTTGTGCAACTGAATCCTGGGCTTTTTATGACTGTTTACCATGGAGGGAATCTCGCTAAGAGCTCTCCGTGCTATTGGGTGTCACAAATAAATGATATCCAGTGCCAGCGCCGGGTCAAACAGTAGTTCAAATAGGCGTTTGTTTCCCCTCTGAGAACCACATGAGTCGGGTTTATTGTATCAGCACATTTAAAATAGAGTCTGTCAGTCGTAGGAGACGTTGACTTTAAATACACCTCTCAGTTATTGTCCGAACGTTCTCCCACTGATTGCATCTGTACGGTGAACGTATACAAACCACGAGAAATATATGTGAATAATGCTTGAACTCAAAGGTCTGTTTGCCACTCGTCAACTTTCCCAAACCTGCAAACCACTTCTGTTTATTCTAATGAGGCACAGAGGGCTGAAAGAGAAGCATTAACTAAGTATGGAGCTGCAGTTCCCCTCGCTCTGTATTTATTATTCCAATATGGACGACAGGCGTGTCTAATTGCTTGAACAGGTATGTGTGTGTGTGTGTGTGTGTGTGTGTGTGTGCGTGCGTGCGTGTGTGCGTTTGTGTCCTCGTCCTGGGTCCGTGAGTACACAGGCTGAATTGAGCAGCGGGTCCCTTGCAGAGCGGCCTCACATGGTTTTAATGCTTCCTGCTTGTTGTTTTATGTGTCTGCATTAAACGGAACCACATGTTATCAATAGGCTTCTACACATGTGGAGGAAATATTCAGCCCTGAAAACGCTGGGCCCATTTAGTTTGACACATAACTGGGGGAATCGATAAATGAATCAATGGAAATGTCGGCATCATCGCTGCAGCCATTAAATGCTCCTGAGAGCCTCGTTAGCCTGAGAGGTCTCTCTGTGCTGCGACAGACAGGATTCCTTTGCAGTATTTACGTCAGAAGCGGAGTTTTTGCGCAAGCAGGGTGTGGTGCAGCGACATGTGACGGCCCGGACGGTGCAGGTGTCACGTTCGTTGGGTGAGTCACAGTCTGCATCCAGCCGAACCCAGCAGCTCAGGGGTGTGTGTGCGTGTGTGTGTGTGTGTGTGTGTGTCGAGCACACACCAAAAACATCAGCCACCACACACCCTGCATGCCTGTGCATGTTCAAGTGCACACACTCACACACACGCCATCAAATGTGTGTGCAGCAAAGGAGCAGCAACCGCACCACATGCAGATTCAGGATTATAAGTACAAAAGAAATGACATGACGCTTAAGTAATTTAAGTAATTTGACCTTGAATTTGTTTTGAATCAGTGAACTCATCAAGGTGTTTCTGTTTCTGTGATACTTGACTAACTACGAATACAGTTAAAGGAACGGTCCAACATTTGGGGAAATATTCCGGTTTGTTGTCTTGCAGGACGTCGCTGCTCCCAGACAAGTTTTCATTTCAGATGGACAGAAATGGCCTGAGCTTTTTCCTGCTTCCAGTCTTTTGACATCAGTTGTACGGTCGGTTAAAGCCTGCAGACGATGGGCGGGGTGTTATTATCCTAGCTTAGCTCAAAAACTGGAATCAAGGATTAATTGAAATGTTAATTAAGTTTTTTTTTTACTTTTGAGAGGACTTACATTAATAATAATATAGTTTCTTTCTGTTTTTGAAATTCCATTTTGTTGAGGGTCAGTAAGTTTCATTGTCTTGTTATGAATAAAACTCTAAAATCTCTGAAGGAACAGGACGATCTCTGTGCTCTCTGCCAGGCTCCTTATCAATTATCACATTACACATCAGCCGTCACCTCGGCTGTACCCTAAGGAGGAGATTTCAGTGCCTTGGCAGTGGAAGAGTGATGGTTTTAAATATATCCATCAGCAGCATCAGCAGTAAATCTTCACCGTGTTTATGGCCTCTCAGTGTCGAGGGCGCAGGGCGGCAAGAACGTGTCCTTCAAAAATCCCTTGACTCACCGGTTTCCTGTCGTGTCTCTTTTAGTGCAGGGAAATGCAAACGTCTCCCTCCATCCTGCAAACACCAACACATTTAAATGCAAAGACCCTTGAAGTAACTCGGAGTAGTACAATGTGAAACAGACGCCTTGGCCCAGTGATGACTTTCTGTTCCGTTTCCCCTCAATTTAAAGTTTTGACCAATTAAACTCAACTTGCATCTCCACATCTGGGCTGTGCAGGAGCCAGTGGGGGGAAACATCTGGCCTCTGGGCCGAACGCAGCTCACGAGACAGTTTAAACCGGCCCACATGTCAGAGACAAAAATCTGTAGATAGCAATGACCTTTTGTCTGTGATAAAAGACGACGATCGCCCACTCTACTCTGCTTCTGATTGGCTAGTACACGCTGCGTTCATTGGTTGGGTTGGTTAGGTTTAGGCATGAGGATGATGATTGGTTTGGGTTAGGATGAGAATATCAGGGTTGGCCAATTGGGTCCCGTGAAGGTAAAGCTAAAAGCAGCAACCTCACTCTGCTCGTTTTATAATCTGTATATAAATCCGGAGGATTGTCCTGAGGAGGCGTGCACTGAAGTTTGCAATGAACAGAGATGCTGGTTCTGATTGACCCAAACCTGGAAAACCAGCTGCGAGTAGCATCGTCATCATCACCATCGTCACCATCTGACATCAGACGTCTCTCCAAAGAGAAGCAGCTCCAGCCATCGCGTTAGATGTTAGTGTGAAATATGCGCTCAGTAACTTAGCGTGTCCCTCGAAGGACTTATAAAAATTGAAATGGGCCTTATAGGAAAAAGGTTCCCCACCCCTGCTCTAATGTGACCTTTCCAGTTTCAGCAGCTTTATAAGAAAAACCACTAGCAGAAGGAACAGTGCCAAAGCTTTGATGAGATGATTGATATCACTCTTTCATCTGTCCATTAACTGTGAAATAGGCTGAAACAGTCTGTCCAAGAGAGAAATCACTGCTCCAGCCAAGAATTAGTCCAACACATAAAACCACAACGGGACATTTTTACACTTCAGCTCCTGCACTAATTAAACAAATGAGATATAACATATTAATTAGTGCGCTGCAGAGCTTCTGGAGGTGTTTGTCCTCAACTAAACTCTCGTGGCTCCAGCTTCATATTTATCTGACTAATATGAGAGTTATTAGATATTTGACTGCAGTATTTGGGTGATTTTCTTAAATGACACGTTCATGGTTTCTTACAACCTTAAAACACATGAGACTGTGGGACTGAGGTGAGACCACCACTGGAGATATGTGCCGCCACTTCCCTTCCTCCAGTCCACAAAAATGTGGACTTCAAATTACACAGAGGACGCAAATGAAGCGTTCCAGAAGTCTCATGTACAAACACCAGGGAGTCTAAACACTGCACAATATACCTCAGTGTAACTCTCTAGGTATATTACTAACCACTGATTCACTTTGATTACATGAAGGTTGAGATTTGAGAGATGATTCACAAGGACAAAAAATAAAGCAAAACTAGAAATGTTGCGTGTCTGATGACTTTCTATCATGATGGAACTCCACACACAGATCACTGATACACTGCTTTAAGATAGGTTTTTAACAAAAAGGATATTTCTCCAGAAGGAAACTGCCGAGTGATCCCGTGAAAACGAAGGAGGGAATGTGCTGACTGCATAAACCTCTCATCTCAAACCTCATGATAACTCTCAATCTGTCAGTCAGTCGCCTGCAGTGCTGGAGATGAAGTGTCTTCAAGTCGCAACTGAAACGCAATATTTCACCAGATCACACAATGCATTCAACAAGACGGTAAATACAGTGATGACGCAAATGAGGGGAACTAAAATCATAATAACGCCCACATGACAAAACAACCCAGACTCCCACTGCAGCCATAAATCACTTCTGCTTTTTAATCAGTCAAAGAAGAAAAATGAACGTCTCATGCCAACAACTGCACATTAAATTCATTAACAGACTTCTTACAGTAGGGCAGCGCACACAGAGTTGCATTTAAAAAGTCATTTCTAATTCCATCGAACATAAAACTCGAGCTGTCGTTTGAACTCCGCCCCGTCCCATTTTCTTTGCGGTGTTCGGGCTTTGTGAGGGATAAAAGCGGCCTGTGAAAACGGATCGGGGATAATGGACCAGTTGGCTCGCAGCGCGGAGCGGCGAATAGAAACACATCGTTCCAAATCCCTCCTCTCCGGCTCAAACAGGGCCCCCGGTTTAACAGCAGAGTTGCACTTGCCACAACATTTGAGGCTCTTTATAGCTTACATATGCACAAATCTTATTATGACTTCCCTCTTTGGAAGCTCAGGGGCTCACGGATACAGTCAATGTGAACACGTCACCACCGCGGGGGGAAACGACCTGTGAAGGGCCGACGAGGATGTAGCTTTCTACCGGCCTCGTCCGACAGCACGAGGAGGCCAGAGTAGGTTCTGCTGTCATCGGCTGTCCGTTGAAGCCGCCCACAGGTCGGCCGGGGTCAACGTGGGCTGCTGGGACGGCGGTTAGGACGTAACCTCAGTCCGTCCCCACGCAGCTGAACAGACCCGGTGCCAAAACCAGGCTGAAGCTCGAGTTTGAACCCTCATATCCTGAGTAAAAACGGGCCACAGTAGCATCTCCTGCTTCCTCAGTCGCTGCAGGATGAATTCTAGGAAACTAAATTGCAGCGGTTTGTCTAGACGGGACACCAGAGGATCGAGTTCCAGCCAGGTTAATAATATTTCCAGAATATTCTTGGCTCTTTTAAGTTGGTGTAGCAGATGGTTTGCTACTGTGTGTGTGTGTGTGTGTGTGTGTGTGTACACTGCCAGAACTGGGCAGAAAATCACATGAAAGTATGTGAAAACTGATTGAGCACACTGACTCACATGTTTCTGTAGCGTGTCGAGGTGACTCCACCTGTCTGGTATCGCCGACCGATTAGATTAAAGATAACAAATATGCTGCTTCCTCTGTGAGTCAGATACATGGGCTCAGTTCAGCGGTCACGATCAGACCACACGACCGACCTGCTCTCAGAAAACCACACTGACAAACTGCTGCTTCACCAGATCACAGTGTGACGTTCAGCCGCTTTTAACCACCAACATATCCTTTACATACGACTCCGTGTTCAGTGTGACTGAGTGCAGGGATTCATTCAGTGGAAAGTGGATCCTGTGGGTGTTGAAATGACGACAATCAACATGTCACTCTGTTGTGATACTAATCAATACGCCGGCGCCAGTTTGATGAGACACAGTTGTTTCCTCCTTTAGTACATTTGAACTCTCAGTCTGTTAACTCCAGTAAATCAATTTGACACATGATCAATTCCTGCTCTTCCTGGTTCTGTAGGTATTTTTGTCTCATTTACCGCCATCTATCAGACACTATATTATGTATTGAACCACCTCCCTTATATAATATAAATTCTAGACACTTTAAATTAAACACTGTCGACCAATTATCAAATACTGTTTATGCTCTCCTATGTCAAAATCTTCCTATTACTAGAAATAAGCTAAGAAGAATAGAGTTCAATAAAATGAAAGTTTAAATGTTAGCTGTTGATGCTAAGAAATTAGCATATATACCTTCAGTGTTTGGTTGGACTTGCTTCAGTCCAAATTGTATAATATACAATATCACTTTCATTCCAACGAACAAACACGGTGGACTGAAAATCCTCATCTGTGTTCTGACGTGTGTACAAAATATTCAATAACAGCTTGGTTCCTTTAAAGAACATGAGACACTGATATGAGAGAAGTTCTGTCTTCAAACAAAGCATCTCACATGTAGCTGTGTTCAACGTGTTCAGTGCAGAAGTAGAAAATCTTAAATGTCGTTTCTCATTTCCAGCCAACATCAGACTTTTTGATCAGATTTTATTCATGCAAAGCAGCAAATGCACAGATTCCTTCCTCACACGTGACTGTGCATCTCTGAGCTCAGGGGCAAAGTGCTGCAGGCATGTTGTTATGTTGTATATGTGCAAAAGTGAACTTTTCATTCGGTCTAACAAGTTGTGGCAAGAGTGTTTGGTGTGGCACGGCAAATACGCCCACTCCGTATGTCGTGGTTTGTTGCCTTTATATGTACGTGTCCTCATGTTAATATGTGTGTGTGTGTGTGTGTACAAGTTGAGACACGGGCATCTAAACACAGCCTGTTTACCCACAGCTGTGTTGAGCAACAGTTCAGCGTGTGTGTGTGTGTGTGTATGTGTGTGTGTGTGTGCATGAATGAGTGTGTTGCGGAGAGTATCCTCCTCGAGGCCCGAGGCCAGACAGCGGCTGCAGAAAACAAGAACCTCTGTCAGCGTGTGTCATGGCAGACGAGTCTGACTCAAGTCTACACATCAACAGGCGCTTTCAGCACTGATCAATCTCTAATAATTTCACAGTCTGTCTCTGCCTTTTCGAGAAGTTTCTGTCAAAGACTTTCAGTGATTCTGGGGACGGCAGAATCTCCAGCAGGTTTTCACTCTGGATCCTTGAGCTGAAAATGTCATGAGGAAAAATGTGAGGAATTTGCTTTCCTGTCATGTCGTTACTTGGCTTTTCCAGACACCTCCAGTCCAACACGCAACTGTAAAGCTCGAAACGTCTCTGCACTCATCCACTGTCAGATGACAAACAGGAAGTATTAAGTTTGACATGTGCTGGAAACCACAGATGGACACACAGATGATAACTCGTGAGCCTAATCCCCTAATATGGCCACCCACTTCACATGACACGACCGGGCCAGGAAGGAAGAGAGAGCGAGGAAGGAAGCGTCAGTCAGTGGAAAGAGGTCCATCTCCGAGAGGTCAAAGGTCAGCACTTCATTGAAGAGGCAGACTGAGGATGGAAAAAAGAAGATGTGGGGATGTGGACAGAGACAGAAGGAAAGCGGATGAGTAGGTGAGTGAGTGACTGAGTGATGAAGAGGGAGAAAGTGTGACACTGTGAATGTGTTAATATACATAAATCCCAGTGGGGCTGCAGCTATTGTTCATGTTTCTCTCTGTTTGCCAGCGTTTCTTCTAAATTTAGACCACATTTCTCATAATCCCAGCTTCCTGAGTTTCAATGCCTCAACAAGTTGGAAACACATGCACGGTGTTGACGCTGCAGAAAGAAACACACGGGCGGCAGTTTGGAGCTCTGGACACCAGCTGAGGCAGGAAGCAAACTGTTCCTCCGAGCTGACGTCTACGGCCGACATCGACCCTGCACCTCCTGCGGCCGGCGCTCAGCTTTGTCTTTCTGTGCAGAGAGAAGTGGAACGAGCGGGACTGATAAAGCTGATTGCTTTTGACAGAGGCACTGAGAATGATTACAGAGCCACGATGCTGCCTGTAACTTTGGACCCAGAGAGTGAGAAGACATTGGCTCCGAGTCTCTGAATGCACAGATCATACTGTTCCACTCCGAGTCAGCAGAGGCTTCTTTCACTCTGTTTTAACCCCCTTTATTTAGCATTTATAACCAGCATATAAACAATTAATTAAAGGATTAACTCCCTTTGATGCAGTTGTAAGCAGATATAAGAGCATTTAACTGTCTCTTAATGTATTTATCCGTGACTGAAGTATTCACATCTAGATAAACAGCTACAGTGAGTCTACGCGACTTCTGCTGAACTGAAACCACCGCGGCTGCAATTATGAGATAAAGCTAAATGCGTGACTAATATTGAAATGTTTAGCGAGAAAGCTACGCCGTTAACGGCAGCACAAGAGGAGACTTGTTATATTTACCTTGCATTTGCTGACATTAGCCGCCATAATCTACAGGATGTAGCAGAGCAAGTTCAGCTGGCCGCAAAACCCTGAAGTACATTCAGCAAAGGTTCGTTTCAGTGGATATGAATTCGACTTTTCAACGTTTGCTGAAAAAGTTGCATCGTCTGTCTTTAATCCTTGATAACATATAACAAAGCTGTAATCGTTTAGAACGACGTGACTTTAGTTTTAAATATATTTGTGAATTGGTTCATCAGTTAATATGTTGTACACTGTTTATAAACTGTTAATGAATTCTGTGAATTCCGCTGTAAAACTAATTTAGGTGATTAGAATTACTTGTTTGATTTAGATGTTCATATTGAAAAACTATTCAAACTCCTAATGAAGCGTAAGTAAGTGATGCATTAACATTTTTCAGCACCGACTCAATTTAAGAAAAAAAACCAAACTGGTTGCCACCAACTCTCCCAGTTACTGGATACAGAACCACAACAATATTCACATCATCTTTTGAATAAATGTTTTGTGTAATGAAAAAGAAAATGATCAATTATCAGTTATTACAGTGTAATCACTTTAAGTCTTTATGTCAACCTTTCAAAATAAAGGTTTGTCACATTGGCTTAAGGACAAGCATGCAAACATAAACTAGAGCTCACACACACACACACACACACACACACACACACACACACTGAAGCTGGGGGAATTCCTTAAATAACATTCAGGCCAAAGCAGACATGGGTGGTCCACGCTTGTCATTATATCCCTGCAGGCAAGAAGGCAAACACAAAGCACCATGGGAAACACAACCTTCCCTGGTGGCAGAGCACTGGAGCTGCTCTCAATCTGGCAGGAGACAAGTCGTGAACTCTGAGCGAAGCACAAATCACACAGAGATGGAGGCATCAAGCAGCCAGAGATGAAAGTGTCCCCGGGGCAGAGGCAGATCAACAGAGAGGAAGCTCGATGGCAAAAATATACTGCCATGATAAATTTCTCTGTCACAGAAGAGGAAGTCGCAGCTTGTTTGTTCTTCCTACAACGTGGACGGAATCACTTTGGTCTAATTGCAGGGTAATAAATATTATGTTACTGTGGTGAGCTGCTGTCACATTGACATCAATCTCATATTGTTGCATTTGATTTTGTACCTTGAGCTACCTGTGAATGAAGGCTCACACGCAGACCACAGTCCTGAGCAAACACGCTGAGCAAACAGGCAGGGCTGTCGTCGGGGCCGGACTGGGACGTGTTTGTGCTTCAAAAGCAGGGAGAGCAGGGCAAAGGGCAGGGCCTTTTCTCTCCCGGTGTGGAGATGAATGCGCCTCAATGGAGACGAATGGGACGAGAAACATAAACAGCTCTTATCTCCTCGTCCTCCACCCCTGCGCTGACCTTTCTCGTCTTCTCCGACTCGCTCACGGGGCTCGTGTTTGCTCCCCTGCTGAACCCGGCTCTCCTTGTGACCACTGTACACCTCGTTTGGTCAATAAATAACACTAAGGATCGACACACTGACACAAAGCGCAGATTGTATCTCCACATGTCCACATTTCATTTTTCTCAGGGCGGATGCATTCGACACTCCCACTCCCTGGTATTTGTCTGACGGATCTGTGACTCATGTGCACCAGCCGTATCTAAACCAGAGACTGACTATTGACTGTCTGCACACAAAGTCAATATTTTATTGATGTTTCATGCGTTTAAAAGATCTCTGCATATGTACCTAAGCAGAATATAGATCCACATACATATAGATAAAGCTCCATACGCTAACTGTGCATCACTGAGCATGTCAGTAAACACAGGCAGCCACACATGTGTCTGTTACACATTAAAGTAAAGTCCATTTTCGTGTTTGCCTATTGACTGTTCACATAAAGTCGTGGGGAAGTGAAAATGTCAGAGGAAGCGGCGCAGGTGAATCACTGATTACAGCTGAGAGTGGATGAGCTGCTAACATGCGAGGCCAACAGCTGCGGAGCCTCGGGGAGGTCTGAGGAAGGAGGTCACAGAGCGTGGCGGCTGCAGCGAGCAGCACTGATCTGTGACGCTGATTTAGACCCAGTGAAACTGCGCAAAGCCTGTGAACAACACCTTTGTCACCCGAAACACTCTGATTCATGTGCAGGAGTACAGCTTATAAGAAGACACAAGATTTAAGCTGATGCAAATTAAAGTGGAATGCAGAGGAGGAGGTTTCCCACCAGAAGGAATTTGAATTTATTGCTTGTTGTGCAGCAAAATGGCATCTTTAATAAAACACTGTTAAGCAGGAAGTTTAGAAAGTCACAAATCTTCATTATTCAAATAAGCCATGGGAGCTTTTCTTGTTAATGCTAACAGTCGATTCTTCCACTGACTTCATGAAATACAAAGAGTCTGCAGCTCTGTCGAGTTTTTCCCTCGACACCAACAAGATACTTGACTGAACTCAAATTCTTCATAGAATTCTATCAGTTTGAAAAACAGTATCACTTCAGCAAATTCACATATAGATTAAATATATTATGACAAATTATGTCTCCACACTCTTGCATATCACCTTTAAAGCAAAGTTAGGCTTCATCCAAAGTCAGAAGGTAAAGTAAATAAAGTTTATCTAATGCACATGATCACAGGTGTCACATCAGACTTCACAAAAAAAAAATATCACAGACTTTATCAGCGAGTGAGACATTTTATAGGCAGCCATTAAGAGCTATTTGACGGCTCTAACATGGTCAGGTGATGTTGTGATTGGTGGCAGCGTCGGACCATCTATCTCCATAGAAAGAGAGATTGGGAGTAAAGGGAGGGAGGAGAGGAGTCGGGGGTCTCCACACATTAAAACCAGATGCAGCCAGGCTCCGGAGACGTGAGGTGCATTACGGATTGAACTCGAAGGTCTGGATGGCATATTTAAAATCTGCCAGGCTCATCCATCATCGAGTCAAAGCGTGTTCATAACTCTTTTCCAAACAGGCCAAGGTGAACAGAGCAGAGAGGCGCAGGTCACGTGAGCGGCCGGTGTTGACGGGTACATTGTGTGAAAAGCAAAGTGGAGAATGGTCACCTATCTGTGAGACGGAGAAGATTCACGACTGCGAGTCTGAAGAAGAGCGTTGTGTGTGGAAACCACAGTGACGTCCCCGCCGGCTCAAAACAACCTCCCTGCCAGGACCGGCCTCTCTGTGGTTTGTTTACATTGAGAGCTATTCCAGACAGCACGTGCACACGCCGACAACGTGCACGGCGCACTGTGTGTACCTCACAGCAACAACACAGGCTTGAAAAATCGTCCAAGGGGGCGAAATGAGTGTACTGCTTTCTGTCTGTTTGTCTCACTCTCTCTGTTGCATGCATGCATGCAACACACACACACACACACACACACACACACACCTGTATTACATCCCTCCCCCCTTTTTCCAGACTTTCCAGACCCAGTTCACACAGCTGGCTTGGCAAAGTCGTATGAATTCATTGAGACTGAGCCAGAGCGTTCTGCAGATCAGGAATGTGTGTGTGTGTGTGTGTGTGTGTGTGTGTCTGCGTGTTTCTGTATGTGTGTGAATTTCTGCATCTACGCATACAAACATGTTTGTGTCCTCATGTGTTTTTTGTGTGTGTGTGTGTGTGTGTGTGGCTGGATATGAGTGATCGCTCTGTGAGGGGAAGGATGATGGAGCACTAAAATATGAATCATCAGCAGACGGTTTGGCTGTTCGTCCGTCCTCCCCCCTCTGCGTCTGCCTCCAGGCCTCCTGGGATCTCGAAGCTCTCAGGAACAGAATCCTGATTGCAGAACTCCTCAATCAACTCCCACATGACGGGGGCGTCCGCTGGGCCGAATGGCCAAGGTGTCTGTTCCATAATGTCCCAGATCCACCATCCATAACAGAAAGGTCACGGGTTCGATATACAGCGTCAAAGGAACGTTAGTAAATGAAGAGAAGGATAAAGCAGGTATGTAGACGGTCATCCCCAAAATGAATGATTACAGGTTTTTACAGCATAATTCATCTCCCTGATCCTGTGATGGATGAGAGCAGGTGGAGAAAACATTAACTGAGTCTGGCACAAATAGTATTTTTTGTTTGTAAAAACTGGTTTAGTGTTGAATTCACTCCCTCATCACACAAAACTTAACTTGACACATTGAAACAATGAAAACAAAACAATGGGATGGATTTTTTAAAAGTCGTCTTCCTGACGATTCGTTTGTGAAATGAAGCCGTCACACGTCAGCCAAATGTTGTCAAGTGTTACAACAGTGGGAATGTGAACATGTGAAGGGATCTGCATGTTCAAACCGACACGTGTCCAACACACGCTTCAAATAAACATGGATGTTTGTCATGTGACTTTTCCTCAACAAGACATTTAACAGCTCTGGTTACATTTGCGGTTCATCTGAATGACGAAACAACACGCTGTATTTCTGTCGTTTGCTCTGAGATATCGAGACAGGTTTCGTTTCTTATCCGGCAGGTTTTGAGATGTCGGCCTCAGATATATAGCTGCGTGAGTTATTATTAACAAAATGCAAAGACTTACTGGACGGTCGGGCAGACGAGGGTCAAAACCTGAAGAAGCATCCAAACAGGCAAACAAATCCAAACAGGAGCAGGCAAGAATCAAAAGTCCACAAACAGGCGACGTTCAAGAGAACTAAGCAAAAATTCAAAAATCTCTGGAAGAACGTGAAGAATAAACACTGAGAAGAGCTGAGACACTCAAAAACAAACAGAGGGAACAGGACACAGGAAGTGATGATCACAGGTGAAAACAATCAGCAATCCTAAAGGCGGGAAAAACACAAAGACAGGAAGTAACAAAACACACCTGAAGACAAACTCTATCAAAATAAAGCAGGAAATACTTTAAAACCTGAAACATGAGACAAAGAAGACTGTTTCTTTTGATAAATTCATAAACAAACATCTGTATCCACCTCATGTCTCGTCTCACGTTATCTAACATGTTAGTATTGAAAAATATAAAATCACTTCACTCAGCCTGAATATGAGCTTGTGACAGACCTGCGACAGCATAAAGGATGTTTTTTCTTCTTTTTTGTCTGAGCATTTGATTTATTGATTTCTGTTGGGATGTGAAGAACAAACAAATATCACAAAAAACCTATCACCTATCCAGGCTTTGCAGAATAGTCCCAATGAAAACTTTTGACCGAGTAACAAAGGCACATAATTCATAAAAGAGATTTCTCTGTTTAAAATAAAATGTTTCACCCTGTAAGAACC
>JAFREQ010000061.1:640000-810000 GCA_025331565.1 Holacanthus passer
TGACGCTGAAGTCGCTGAATGAAAAGATGCAAACAGAGAGAATATTGTAAAGTTGAGTCAGAGTCTTTGTGGATTTATTCACTGTGTCTGTGGACGCAGCAGAAAAAACAGCAGAAACAGGAGCTTCAGCGAAAAACGTCCACGTTCATCACAGGGTTCGATTTCTGCCTCATATATACAAGTGAGCTACAGAGAAGGACGCGTGGACGAGCTGCTGCATCGTGAAGCTGTTTGAATCATCTTTAATTACAGTTTGTTAAACTTTCTTTCCTCTTGAATTATTTCCTGAAAAATCCAAATAGCTGTTGAGCATCAGGATTAAATCTCGAAGGTGATTTTGCATATTCTCAGCAAACATCAGCTTTAAATGGACCAGTCAGAGATTTGCTGGAGGACGGAGGTGAAATATTCCACAGAAACTAGTGATAAATGTGCTTTAATGACGTCCTGCTGTGATTTTGTGTCACATGTGACATAAGAAGGCTGATTTGGATTGAAAATCATTTCCAGGTCACTCCCAGTTTCAAGAGTCTTGCTAACATGTCTGCGCAGGTCGGGTGGCTTTTAAAGCGTCTGACAGAGGCCTCAGAAATGCAGCGCTGCATGCTGGGAGTCCTGACACAGAAAGAGAGAGATCGTCAGCTCAGCGGGACTCGTCTGTGCTTTAAAGATCGGCCCTGACAGGAGCTGCTCGCGTTTCTCTTCCCGTCTGTGAGCCTCAAACAAACGTCTCCATCAGAAATAGAGTTTGGACGAGTGGAGGCGAACACGTGCTCCATTTTGTCTCTTTTCAAATCTATTTTTGTGTTGTTTTTGTGTGACACCTCAGAACAATCCTCAGGTTCTATTTCGGGGCTCAGGGGCTTGTTGCATAAGTGTTTGATGACCTCTCACTTCTAAATTAAACGTGGATAAACACTCAGTCTGTTTTCAAACCTGGCTCAAATTTGTGCCGACGCGGGATAATTAAACTCGTACTTGCGTGTGAATAAATTAACGAGAGGTGCGTGAAAATGTGCTCGTGTGAGCTGTTGTCACATCCTGTTGACAGACAGGAGACAGATCTCGTGACTTTTTCTAAATCTGCCGCTCTGTGTGACACTGATGCTCAAACATTAACGTCTTTGCAAACTGAGGATGTAAGTTAGAGGCTTCACTTTGCCAGCAGCTGGAGAAGGTGTGTTTGACTTGGCCTTCCTCTCAGCAGCTCTGCATTGTGCATTGTACTTTGTGTGGGTTGCTCAGCTGCAGACTGTTTTTCCTGGGCAGAAATGTGCTTCCAGGGGGGTTTATGCTTTGTGTGCTCACTGGGGGATCGGCCGCCTGGAGGTGACCTGCCCCCTGTTCACCACTGTTTGCTCTGCACAAGTTGCCAGAACGCGCCGTGGAGAAATACCTGGGATGTTCTCCATGCCGGAGCAGCAGAGGAGACACCATCGAATAGTTGTTTCAGGTCAGAAGCGGCAGCGGCAGAAAGCGAGCGGCCTGCAGACGAACTTATTTCCAGTCCCGCGTGGCGAAACGAGCAGCTGTGCGAGTTCGGCTCCGGCGTTCGGATGGTGTGTGGTGACGATGGGAGGCTGTAGGTAAGACGAGCTCCACGCGGCGCTCCGCTCTGCCCTTGGCCTGTTCTTGCTCGTCTCCTGCAGAGGCATGTGCGCTTCACCGCGGCCAAACTGCAGCATGTGACAGCCTCCCGTGTAATGTGAGAGGTGCCGGAGTTGTGGTCGAGCTGCCATTTGATTCGGAGCGCTCAGTGTTTAGACACACACACGCACAGAAAACTGTCAGTTACAACCTGGTTTCACAGTGCGTGACAGTATCCGGGCTCAGGGGTCAAAGGTCAGTCCGTAAACAGACCTGGTTCAGACAGTTAGTCGAGTACAGTTTATCATCATGAGGTAAATTTAACCCAACTGTTAAAAACAGAAGCTCATGAAAATGAATAATCAGATTCTTCCTACAGGAACTGAAGTTGTGTGTTTGTGGTTCTCAGTTTACTGGAACCTATTGTTCATGAGATTATTGATACAGGAACCCGTAACAAAGAGTCCGTTCATGAATTAGTCAATAGACAGAAAATTAATCTGCAAACGTTTTGATAATTATTCTTTTAAGGGTCTTTTTAAGCAAAATAACAAACATGACCTAGTTTCAATTTCTCAAATAAGAACATTTGTTTTGTCTTATGTGACAGTTCGTGTGTGTGTTTGTGTGTGTGTGTTCGTGTGTGATCTGTGTGAAACAGGTGGAGAAGTAACATCAACAGGTTAGAATGAACCTGAATCAAAGTTTACACGTTGACCTCTGAACTTGCGGGCAAAAAGAAAATCTTTCAAAAGCCGCTCGTCATCTTTTTCTGTCAGCTGCTTGACAGACTCTGTATCTGTGAGTTTCATATTTCTGCAGCTGCTGTGGGTCCAACATCTGTATCAGTATCTGTGAGGGTCACTCGTCTGCAGCCGGCCTGAACTGTGGCGAAAATGGAAAATGGAAGCGTTGCTCTGCCGCCGTGTTTCTCGTCTAATTGTTGTTGTAGTAATAGTCGTGCCATCGACCGGGCGAGTTCTCGTGAGGGCGGATCAAGGAGCTTGTTTTCCTGCAGAGGGTGGGGACTGCAGTGTTTTTAATTTGGGCTGCTGGCTCGGCTCAAACCCCCAAACACGCCGGCATTTTTTACTGGAGTTCCTTGAATGGACACGTTGGCAGGCTGGTTCCAAACAGTTCAGCAGTTCATGGATGTTTCTGTGAGATTGTGACTCTCGTGTTTCCTCTGCACAGCTGCCGTACCTGCTGCTCAACTCCACGGGAACAGACCCCAAGACTCGCATGTACCCCGTGTTCTTCGGGGAAAGCATCGAGGTCAACCCCAAACCAGAGCAGGAAATCAAGTAAGGGACCTTTGACACACAAAGACACAGTGCTGGTTTCAACACGGAGCTCAGGTCACTTATGTGATTATTAATTCTCTTGTCAACACTGCCACCTAGTGATAGATGTGTTTCTAAAGAGTTGTCCTCTTCCTTCCAGGTGCAACTCAGAGGTCAAGTACGACTCAGACAAGCACTACCGGGACCAGGTGTACTGCGCCCCCGTCCCCACGGCCACCTCCTTCAGCGAGACGGTGGTGGCGGTGCAAAACTGCACTTGGAGGAGCTTTAAGTCTCAGGTGTACCTGGAGCCGCGGCAGAAGCCCATCAGCTACCGGAGCACCACCATCATTTACCCGAAACACGCCAAGAACACTTACCGCACCACGCTCAACTACAACGCCACGGGCTCCCGCCGCTGGTTCGTCTCCACGGTGCAGCTGGAGTCCAGCGAGGACACGAGTCCCTGCATCATCTACACAGAGGACCTGTAGGGGCCAGCCCGGACCGGCCCACGGGGAGAGCGCCCCCTGGTGATCTTCTTATTGCGTTTTGGAGGACGAGGAACTCGGGAAGGCCCCTGTGGAAAGGGAAATATTACCTGGAGCCCCTAAAAACTCTGCTCTGTTCATCTTTACTCGCCACGGAGGAAACTCTGGGAAGCCTTTAGTGTATTCAGACTTTCTACTGATGCAGTCTTTAAAAAGGGAGTCGGTCCTCTGGCAGTGTGAAGCTGCACTTCAATGGTTAATGTCTTATTTAATACAAGAGCTGACAAATTGGTGGCCTTTGCTCTCCTTCAGGTTGGATGGTAACGTCAGCGAAGGCGACAGTCAGATTGCAGACGTCTGCGTAGAGAAAAGTCAAGGTGAACGTGTCGTGGATTTCAGCCGAGCCTGCGCAAACCCATTCGCACCAATGCAAAGCTTTCTAATGTGGCTTTATTGCACTTGTTTCTGTATATCGCAGTCTTCTCTGTGGACTTGACGTTGCAGGAGGGAAATTCAGTGCTGCATGTGAAAAATTGGACCAAAGATAGTTTGAACAATTTATCTCTGTGTAAAAACTCCACATACTGAGACAGAACATGCTTTTTACATGTTTGATTAACTCACATTCAAACAGCAGCTTTTCCAGTTCGATCAGATGTTTAACTAAACTGCACATCGCAAAGTGTCCTATTCATTCAAAAGCGACCAGAGAGGACTCTGGAATTAAGCCTAATCTCAAGAGGAAAGACAGCGCAATAACAAAAGATTGAGATGATTTGATGGGGATGTATTTGAAGACTTCGGTTGGAGTTGAGAGTGTTTTGGTAAACAGGTTCTTGTTTAGTCTCTAGGAGGCGCTGAAGGGCTGCAGAGCAACACTCAATGAAGTTTGGAAAAAAACATCCTTAATTATTATTTATTAAAGAGTTTAGAAGCTCAGTAGATCTGCTCCATCAGGCCTGTGTGGGTGCACGACCACATCGTCATCGTCTGTAGCTACAAGGTGAACGTGTTTGTTTTCAAGGCCTTTAAAAATGGTGGCGATCTTTGTCTGGTTTGTTCAGTCAGTTTGTCTTTAACCTGCTTTGGTGCCAGATGGTCGAGTTTGTCACAGAGAAAAGTGCCCAAAAAATGAGACAATCAGGGGGAAGTGTTAGATCATTTATAACACTTCTCTGTCACAGCTCTTTGTACTGGACAACCTGTCCTGAAGCAGTGATGCTCGTCGACTTCTGCATGAGAGTCAGAAACAAGAAGTGTTTCCAGCTGCACTTCTCTGGACGGTTTCAGCCTCTCATTGTTTCAGCTGCCTCTCAAAATACTGTTGTTGACTGGGCGGCACCAGCTCTTCATAAATCCATCGCAACGCCCGTTCATCAAGGAACCAGTGATTAGCTTCAGACTAGTGATTTACTAAATCATGTTGCACAGTTAGAAAGGTAAAACTGTCTCAGCTCGTAAAGACGTGAGTAACGTGAATCCAGAAATCAAAGCTGTAAACAAGACGTTAATGTAGCAACTTAACTTACAAGATATTAAACTTACCTACTTTTGTAAATGTAGGTAGTTAATACTGTTAGAATTGTTTAAAGGTCATACAGACAGATGTTTGAACCATATCATTTGTCAGCTGGTTCAGCAGCTGTGGAACAAAAACACCTACAGTTACAGGACGTATTTAATAATTTAATAACAACCAATATCTACATCATTTTTAATTCTGTGATGTGTAAATCTCCTCCCAGTAAACACTTCATTTATAACGAGGCTTGAATTTATGAATTTATGAACAGCTGGTGCAACTCAGTGTTTCATGATCCAAAGTAGCTCAAAAGCGTCAAACGTCAGATTTCCCTGTTGAAGATGTAAAATAGATTTTTATCGAGTCTTTTCATGACTTCTTTTTGTGTCTGGCAAATATTGAAACTTCAGACTTTACCTCAAATCTTCTTAGGTATCAGTTTTACTTTGTTGCAAATGTGTATTCCTGACTTTCAGTTGCGGTCTTGAGCTTGCGGTCTCGTTGTTTTTAACGTTTGAAATCCCCTCCAGGAAAGCAGGAGCGACGTGGAGGCACAAAGCTGAGGTGGTGCAACAGCACTGTTAGATGAGTACTGGGTTTTAATGAGGGATCAGAAAGTGGCGATACGAAGAGCGAGAGAAGTCAGATCTGCTCTTTTAAAAGAAAAATTATAGCTGAGTTGAGGAAATTGTTCTGAAGATGGTTTTTTATACTGAACAGTGAAGTTCTTGGCAAGATGACGGAGAGTTTCGTGATGTGTTGATGGTCTGTGAAATGTCAGAGGATGGTGAGAGAAAGTTGGTGGGTGTCGAGTTTAATACGTTGGTGGTTTTATGCGAGATACTTTTGTGTTTCCTAACACTTGATTTTGTTACTGTAAAATATTTTCCTGTTGTATATGTGGCATCGAGGCACTTCATAATTCTTTATATTTTTGTACGTCAATCATCGTTCCTGTTCTGATCAAAGGAAATAATTTAAAAAGATGTATATCCTAACTGAATAAAAAAAGCAATTCCCAAACCCTAATTCTGCCGTGTGGACATTTGTTGCTTCATTTTGTCACAGGAGATTTGTTTGTCTGCTCAGTGCAGGTTTCATTTTGTCTCTTTGAAAGAAAGAGGAAGTTCTGCAGACACAGAGAGAACAGGTCACACAGTCAGGCTCAGTTCTTGTAATTAGATCCGAGCCAAAGTTTAGGAGTTTTAGGTTTCACACCCAAGACTGTTTTTTCATAAAACAGTCTGCAAATGATTCTTACAAATGCAAATGAAATCAGACTTTTTTCACTGGGTTGGAATAAAATACAGACAGTTCATATCGACTTTAATTACAAACTTGACAGTATCAGTTTTCCATTTTCTCTGTTCAGCACCATTCTGTCCTGTTCAAAGACACTTTTGGAGACAGGAAAATAAATCCATAGGTTGGAGAGAGGTGGCGTCTTATACTGACATAAGGACGTGACTTTGTTATATGTTGTAAATGGAGAACTGATCCAAGTCTTAATTTCATAACATCGTCCCCGTGCGGAGCTCGGGGGAGTTATGTAAGGACGGGATCAGAACAGACATGCAGTTGACCTTTGTACGAGCCGAGCGAAGGCACGGCCGATCCCAGCAGAGCAGATCAGGAGCAGCTCGAGTGACAGCTGAGCGGCACATTCGTACGACTGAGAACAACTTCAACAGACTGGATTCTATCAGCTCATGTTCAATTCATGCAAAGTTATTACATGAAGAAGCTCCTCCACGATTCTGTGTCAAACAGTCCATATCTGTTAAATATGCTTAGACTGCCCCCTGGTGGTTCTTGACCTTCATTACTGCGGCGCAAAAATCAATAAGTGTGAGAGAACAGATCTATTCAGTTCAAACACTCAGATAAATGAATCGACTCTGAGGCCACGAATGGCAATAAGCTTTTTATTTAAACATTAAGGCAGTGTCTTTTTTGTTTTGCATTTTTACACTGCTATCCACAAAGCTTGCTGGTGGGCATGTAGAATTTAACCATGTGAATATTTCTTTCTTTTTTTTTTTTTTTTTCCAGAATACCAACCTTGAAGCAAGCCACATAAATATTTACATCTCTTCAGTTTTATATACAATCCTTGCTATTATACAGTGGGTTATAATAAAAAAAAAAATCATTATGCACAAAATGGATGAACAATGTACTGTTTATATCAACCCCCCCACCCACGCTTGGACAGTGAACACATCAGCAATCAACTTTGTCTTTTCACGTTCCGAGTGACTATTTCTGATTTGTGACATGACTGAAATCAAAACAATCTGTAAGAACAAAATATGGATGCATGTTAAAATTCATTTCAGTATGCTTTTAAAAACAACACATTAGTCCGTCATCGGTTTAGGGAACAGCTGGATATGGCTTAGTCTGTTTACCGTCACATTCTTGAATTTCATCAGTGGATAAATGATAAACACGCAGAGAGACCGATGTGCAAAACCTGGCTCTATTTTTGCCGGATGAAATTACACATCCTCCATCAGTCTCGATAGAAAGGGAAAAAAAAAATCAGACTCAAACGCGGCTGAGTTTTCTGCAGGTGTGGCGTGCTCGATGATTCAC
The DNA here is from genome assembly GCA_025331565.1 of Holacanthus passer. NCBI lineage: Eukaryota > Metazoa > Chordata > Actinopteri > Pomacanthidae > Holacanthus > Holacanthus passer. The sequence continues at coordinate 647,482 of JAFREQ010000061.1, forward strand.
GGAGGGAGAGGAGGTAGTCCTATAACAGTCGTGTTTGTGTTGTGAGAATCCACTGTGACAGAATGAAGTGGAGATAAGAGAGGTTCGTCTTTCTAAGCCACCAAACGAGCTCACAGCCTTCGCTTCAGAGTGTTCAGTCAGAAAGTCACAAGTCGGAAACATTTCACATCATTTACAGAGAGGGTGACCTTTGAAATACTGCAGTCAAATGTGAGAACATGTCAACTAATGTTACATAAAACTAGCAGAGTGCTTTCGAATGCCTCCCCCTCCGCCTCCTCCGACCAGTACAAACAAAGGGGGTGAAGTGAAGTACACTTGAAGTATGTCACAGGTGTCATGGTGGAGAAAAGGTTTGATGCAGGCCCAGTTAAGCTGTCCGGTGATACAGAGTCGACTTGTTTTGAACATAAATCGAATGAGTCAAACAGTTAAAAGCTAAGGCTGTGATGGATTTGGAAGAAAAGAAAAAATGCACACAACATTATTCTTTTTAAAAAAAGAGGACGTTTCATTTGCGTTTTTGTTTTCAGATTTCCCTGCGTGGACAGTATAAACCGTGTCATGGGGGGCTAAAAGAAAAATTGTGCGTCACTTGGTAACTTCAGTACTGTATATGTAAAATAAATGGCACTTAACACTAGGAATATCTCATAACTGTACAAAATCTGCCTGGATGAGGAGTTGGCTCTCAGCTCCTCCTCGAGGCAGTGAAAGGTCAGAGGTCAGACCGTCACAACAGCTCCTAGACGGGGTTCCAGCGGGCCGGCTGAAGCCGACGCCGCCATGGACCAAAGGTCTTAGAAAGATGGCTTTTTTTGTCACCTCTTCAATGCAAGCAAACTCCAAGTGATGCTGAGGAGTTTGCGTTTAAGCAGCTTTAAGGTTGGTCTGCACCTGCTCGAAGCGGCATAGTCGTCGTTCACTGAAATGTGATTGTCGCTTTGAGTGAGGGAGCGATAAAGACCAAAACGAAACAGATAGGTGTTAAAGGATATCTCCACAGTGGGATTTCTCTGCTGTTCTTGAGTCCATTTTTCACCTGCCCCAGGAAACACAGATTCTTAAAAATGCCATTGTGAACAGATTGACAACTAAGTGCTTAATATCCAAAAACTGTTTCAACAAACACAGACATGGTTAATATAAAAACAGTGAGAAAGTGTCACTTGTTTCAGTGCCATCCATCTGGCAAATCATCTCTCCCCACGCGGTCGCCTGAAGTCAACAGGCCTTCGCCTTTTCTCAGGACCCTCCCTAATATATGACATCAGCAATGAACAGCATGTTTACCCTGTAAACCAATGATATGACCCTCCCACATAACAACCTCTGCCCCCGCCCCAAAAAAGATACATCATTGCAGATAATAGACAACAAATGACACCATCAAAAGTTCACCATCAAAATGTACTAAAGGTCTCAGCTCACGTTCCAAACACAGGACTGGACTGACTGAATTCAAAGGAGCAAAAAGAAAGAATCAAAACAAGAAAAACAAGATGTCGATTCTCCTCCCGTCCGCTCGCACGTCGTCTCGCGGTGGTAGCAGTGCACAGGCCGCCTGCACCTGGAGTCCACCGTGAAGAAACGTGAGAGGGTCCTCGCTGCTCTCAGGTCAGATCTGCGCTCAAAATCTGTCACTAGAGCAGCTGCGTCAGGCGCCCGACCAGGCCGACCAGGCCGACACCTCCGAGTCCCTTCCACACGAGTGTCACCACATCAGAGCGCTACACAACAGGTGCAGCTCGATGTGTCTGTATTGATAAGGCCAGTGAGGAAAAGTAGTAAAGTTTAAAAAAAAAAAGAAGGAAAAAAAAAAAAAGTGATTTGTCCTTTAGAGTAGTCCTGGAGTGAATGTATAACACATAAGTGCAAAACACACACACACACACACACACACGCACGCACGCACGCACGCACACACACACGCACACACACACTCTCACACACATGCATACGGAGCAGCAGTGTTCCAGCTCATCCTGCTCGGTGTCTCAGGTGTGTGAAAGGATCCTGGCTTGACGACTGATGGAGGAGATGCAGAGTGGAATGGTGCAGGTAGGTTTGCAGATGCCTCAGCAGGTGTGTGTGCAGGTGTGTGTGTGTGTGTGTGTGTGTGTGTGTGTGTGTCTGCAGCAGCAGAGTTGGTTGACTGTTAGCGGGTCCTGTGGTACGTCAGAATTCGGGGTCACTCGCTGTCAGACAGGGTCTCGTACTGAGACATGAGCAGAGGTTTGGGCTCCTCCTCCCAGGACCGGCCCTGTCCTGGCCCTAACCCCGGGCCCTGGCCCCCGGGCTGACCGGAGGAGGGGGAGGGAGCGGACACTGTCCCGCTGGGGAAACGCATTATCAGTGGGTTACAGGGGAACGGAGTTGGAGTTGAGCCTGCAAAGAGCAAAGAGACAGAATTGTCATGATGTGGTGAAGACGTGTCCTCCTGTATCAAACCAGTGAACAGGTATGAAGGGCTTTTCTACCTGTGGATGAAGGCCGGTCCTCCCACACACGGTTGGTGAGAGGAGTTCGTCTGTTGCAGTCTCCCTCAGAGTGAACTGAAGACACAGAGGACGGTCTCTCCCCCCCTGACAGACCTGGTCCTGGAGATTTGGCCTTCCGCCCATTAGAGCGCCCGCTGCCCTTTGAGGACTTTCCCCCACCTGCAAACAGAGGAGGCGGAGCTTCAGCCCACAGTGTCAAACCTGTCTGTGCAAAACAACTCCAGCAGCAGCATTCATGGAAGAAATGGAATTGAAAAGATTAAATCGCACCTTGTGAGAAAAAGTCCTCAGCCCGTCCGTCAGCTACAGGCAAACCAGACACGCCGGAAGCCATCGGGTTAGCAGCACTGGATGGAGAGCGTTCCTCAGACTGATCATCGTATTTGCCCATTAAGGCCTTTCTGATAATGGCCTCCAGGCCGATTGAGTTACCAGGAGCCTCTGGAGCCGGGTGGCAGCGGACACTCACAGGTCCTGTGGAAGAAAAAAGTGTTAAACAAGTTAGAGGGAGAGAGAAATGGTAAGAACAGAGAGCGCAATCAGCAGCAGGAAGAAAAGGCATGAAGCCAAAGATCCAGGAGAAAGAGTGAGAGGAGGGGGGGCAGAGAGAGTGCACAACAAACCACAGCAGCAGAGTCTCAGAGGGAAGAGACGCAACCAAGAGACAAAACAGAGGCCAAAAGAGTGGAAAGAAATAGGTATTTGAAAACCCTGCAATTGTGCTGATTCCATGTGTAGTAAGTACTTTGTTAGTATGAAGTACTTTTCTTTCCAGGAAGTAAATGTTCAACAGCTACAGCAAACAAGTTGTTATGTTGGAGCTTTGAGCAGTAAATCTAAATGTTCCTGTTCACAACAAACCAAAGCAGCTGGTAAACATGATATTACTAATATATGAAGACTGGAGGTTTAATCAACTTTGCAAACATGCAAAGTTATTTTTCCTTCCAATCGTTCCATAAAGCTGCTCTGATGTTTGCATGTGTTGACCCACAACATTCAGCCACTATCACGGATACTGGAGGTTTAAAAGATTACCTGCAGTTGTGGAGGCCGGCATGTTGAAGATCTCTGTTCCTGGTTGACCAGCGTCTGAAAGTGGGAACAGGTTTCCTTTTTAAGTCCATCCTCTTTATAAATCACACGTAAGGTTTTCTCCTGGAAACAATTTGGAAATGTGTCACTCTTTGCTGTGCTGAGGTCAGACTTACTGAAATCACCCTCGTTTCCCACCACAGTCATCTTCTTGATCATCTCCTGTTTCTTTGACTTCACGATAGCGGAGGTGTTCTCAGTCAACTTGCTGAAGAAAGCTGGAGGCTGGGAGGCGTTGGGAGGCGAACGGGAGCCCATTCTGCAGGAGGGACAGGAGAGACCGGTGAGAACACACCAGCGAGTCCTGTGGTGTTCACACACCAACACACATCATATACTTAAAGGATGTTCACATGTAGAAAGCTGATGTGTAAGGATTTGTAGTTGTTTCCAATGTTTCAAATTCTGGATTGTTCTGGCAGCCGGTGAAACAGAGGAACACATGCACAGGTTCAGCTGTTCCTCAACAAGAAGGCATCAGATGCTCTTCCTGGGCGTTTGAACTCGTCACTCTGTCCCGACACCCACAAAACGAGACTGCAGATCAAATCATCTGATTGTGAGCGCTCCAAGACGCTCCTCAGCGTGCTGGCATAGGTTTTCCAAGAGGGGGCCCAGCAGTGTGATACTCAACAACTGGGGCCTTCTCATTTTTAAAAACACGTACCACCACCCCATTCTGAAAGAGCAGCACCAGCTCCATCTCCAAACTCCATGTAACATAGAGGAGCTAACCATTTATCATCGGAGGCTGACAAGGGCGATATGTGTAAACCTTTACAACAGAGCTGGATTACATGTGGCGAGCTTGACTTTGTTCTCATGTGACTGAACCCACTTTAGTTAAAACAAACAACAAAATGAATTAGCACTTCTGTGGAGGTCGACAGGACTGAGAGCTGTTACCCTGGCTCTCCCTGCTCGTTGGGGTAGGAGGCCTCTCCCTGGACTTCAGGTTCAGAGTTGGCTCCAGCAGGAGACACTGGTTCAATGCCATCATTTGAAATGCTGACAGGTGACGTCTTGGGCTGCGGAGGAGACCTGCAGAGAGACGTTCACAGGATGAATTACATCAGTGCAAATCAGTGACTCCTTGGTGAATCTTTTAAACTAGTCATCAGTCGACCCTGCTCCTCCAATACGTTCAAGCCATATTCCTGCTGGTGATCAGTTCTGACAGTGATTCCTACCTGTCTCTGTTGCGTTCTCCACCAAGACCCTCCGGATATCTGGGCCCTTGGACAGACTCCTGTGAGGTGGGTGGGGGCTGGGAGGCACTGGGTGGACGGGTCAAGTCCAGGACAGGAGAGCCGTGGTAGCTCTGCTGCTGCTGCTGCTGCTGGCTCTGCCTGGTGTAGTCTTTAGTTATCACCTCCTGTTTATGTAAAGACATCCACGTCAGGAAAGAAAGCGCGTAGGAAACGTGCTACGTCAACTTGGAGATACGATCACTGTTTGTTATCAGGTTGTTTTTGTGATGCAGCGGATGAGTGAACTTACACTGATGTGCTGTGCCAGGGTGACCACCCTCTGGCTGCCTTTAACACAGGGGGACGGGGGCTGCTGGCCTGGAGACAGTCTCTCCTCAGACGAAGGACGGTACAGACCGTGTGGCTCCATCTTCTGCTGAGCTGTGAATCAAATCCAAAAAACAAACACACATGTACACCCATGCGCACACACACACACACACACAGGCAAAAATTACATCCACACATCAGTGAAAGTTAGTTTTGTTTCATAGTGATGGTGACACAGTTCAAGACGTCTAAAATGTTCTAATGAAAACATGCATAGTTCAGAAATTCATCCATCAGGACTTTTGGTGGATGTGCAATTAAAACTTTTCATGTAGCATCTGCACATGAAAGCTCAAACATACTATGACAAAGTGCGAGACAAGCTACCTCAGATCTTATTTATTTATAATCCACTCTTTGCATACAGAGCTAACAAGCATAACGTTAACAAGAAATGACGCTAAAATTGACTGGTTTTGCATCAGTGACTCGAATGAAGAAGTCACACAAAGTCATTTTATAACTTCATGTACCGAACAGAAAAGAAATATAAAAGTATTCTCTTTGAGACAAGAAGAATACAAATGCATTGACTGTATGTTAGGAAGACAAATGGGCCACGTCTACATCTATCTGGAACTCAAACAGACCCATTCCTGGTGACTCATATATGCCGTATATGAAATTCTTGTTGATCCATTGTTGGAGACTATGAGTCTATTTCAAGACGTTATTCTCTCGTGTGTCGTCTCGCTACGTGTTTTCTTACACAACTGTTGCACTGCAGTATTTATCTCAGCAGAGGATGATGCAAGTTGAACGCAGGGGGCAGGACTGACTGTACGGACTCCCAGAGACGACGAGTCCCCCAGAGGGACAGGAAGCTGTGGTTTTTGTTGTTAGCTTGCAACCACAGCAGAGACTCTGGGTTCACTACAACAACAGCTTACAAAAGCTGCACTTCTCTCTGTGGTACTAGTTTGTGAATGCATGCCAACAGCAAGGTGATGACGTCTTATTAATAAGTCTGCCTGGCAATCTGGTCTGTTTTGACTTCTGTACATACAGGAGTTTTTCTCATTTGAACTCAGCATGCAGTTGTCACTTGCCCTACGGGTTTGTAATAAATACAGATGTGACACATGGCTCTACAAGCAGAAAACAACAAAACAAAATCACATTCCAAATGACGGACAAACTCCCAGAGGCTTGATTGAGAGAGATGTGTTGAGCGTTTGGCATGTGTGGAAAAAAAAAAGGAAAAAAAATCAGCATAAATTACAGTGAACCATAAATAGGAACATGCAGAGATTTGGGGGGCAGAAGCTGCAGCACCCCCCTCCCCCGGGGTGGCTGAAGGCCTTTCCACATCCCTCCCCTCTCCCACCTTCCTCCTGTGCAACACTGGTGCTCTCTGGGACCCCAGGGAGTCAGTTTGGTGGTTGGTAAGGTTTTCAGTGATGTTTAATAAAAGGGACATGACACCCAATTCTCTGTTCTCCTTTAGTCATCTTACATGGGCTCAATGTCCGGAGCAGTGTAAAGTTCACAATGTGTTGTTTCAAATAGGAGTCTCTACAGGAAAGAGTGCCTCAGGAGACATGTAGCAGTGAAGTGGAGCCACTGCTTGTAGAAAGTGTTTGAATTACAGGCAGTCTCATTTAACATGGGATATACAAGCCTCCTGCAGTGAAACATCTTTTCAAGTGCCTAAAATATTCTTGTCAGGCCCACTTGCATGTGGTAAAATATTCTGTTTAAAGTAAGCAGCCGAATGGGAGGGAGGAGGGGTGCCACATGTTAAATTCAAGTCACATCCTCTACGAAAAGAAAATGAAAATAAGCAGCAAAGGATGTTCTGCCTTAACGTCCCGCCCGCTTCAGCTACCTTAAAATGACACCTTAAAGGACACCTAGGATCTTCTTCATGGAAAATTGTTAGCCGTTAATATTTTATCAGTGGTTTTAAACTGCCTCTTCTCATTTAATCTCAGTCAGTCAGATCCAATTTGGACAGGCTACAGGTTTGGTTTTCCAGAGGGCACCCTTGGTGGTCTTTAAGTCTGTAAAGGAAAACTAATAATAAAACTGGGAAAAAAGCAAAAAAGTAGAGCATTGAAGGAAAATAAAAATGTAAATGAATTGGGCTGATTTGATAATGCCAACCACCACAGCGTGCAATAGGCCACAGACTGACGGGGGAGGGTCTGGGTGATGAGGGGGACCCTGGGATCCAGAGCGTCTTACCATCAGTGGCGCTGCTGGCAACAAGCGAGCCCGTCTCTGGCATCCCCGTTTCACAAGAAATTTGACGCATAATAATTGCGTTTATGAAGTTGGCCGCAGTCATGGTGGTCTTACCGAGTGCTCGGAGCTCTTGTTCCTGAATGGACATCGGTTTGTTTTGAGTCTTTTCCCTAATAGGTGTACCACTTTCTCCACGGCCAGGAGGGTTATCCGACTGGGGAGGCAGCAGGTGTTGCGGCCGGCCTGAAGCCGAGGGGTAGGGACCTGGGTATATTCCTCCTGGACTGGGGCTGGACAGCTTGGGGTCAGATTTACTGGAGGGCCCGTGTTGGTCCTGCACGTGCTTGGGTAGACCTCCCCTGTTTTTGCCTCCGTCGCGACTCTGCTCTTTGGCCACACTCGAGTCCATGGCGGGCGGGTAGGCCTCAGGGGGCACACCTGTCCTTTGGAGGTGGCCCGGGTAACCTTGGTAGGCCCGGCCTGGCCCCGAGGACATGGACCTGGCAGGCCAAACAAAACACACTCAGTAAACAAGACAATTAAAACGGCCCCCTTTCTGTCAACACTGAGGAGAAATGAGCTCTGGAAATGTCCCAGCGCCGTCCTCGTAAAGGCAGTTTACCGAAACACAGATGAGCTGGAGTGTTCGCTGACAGAGAGGCTCTTGCCCCCGGTGTTGTGCAGGACGCTTGGCCTCTGCTGCACGTTCTCCTGGGTGCGAGGGGACACTGGGGAGTGCTGGTGGCTGTATGGTTGTGAAGAAGGTCTCACACCGCTGCTGCTGCTGCTGCTGACCAAGCTGTGCTCTGTACCTGAGAGGCACAAACACATTTGTTTCAAATGCATGACCCTTTTCCCTCAAACTACATTTGTGCTGCCAGAATGTTACTCTTAACGTGAAAAACACTATGTGCTCCACACCTGGTCGCCAGATGGGGGCGTGCTCCACGTTTCCCAGAGACCCGCCCTTCTCTCTGTCGCGCTCTCGGTCTCTGTCTCTCTCTCGGTCCCGGTCCCTTTCCCGGTCTCTCTCCCGTTCTCTTTCACGATCTCTCTCCCGGTCCCGCTCGCGCTCCCTCTCTCTCTCCCGCTCTCTGTCTCTCTCCCGCTCTCGGTCTCGGTCCCTCTCCCGGTCCCTCTCCCTCTCTCTGTCTCGTTCGCGGTCTCTGTCACGCTCACGTTCAGAAGATGAAGATGCGCCTTGCATCTTGTTCATGTGCGACGACCCAACTGTGAAAAAAAAGGCAAAGAGAAAGGAAAGTTTTATAGAAACAATACGAGTACAACATGTTTAATCTTTGGGTGAGTTCGCTGGTGTGAACTGAATTGTACCAGGTGAGATGGGGGAGGTGGTGTAAGGCCTGCCAGGGAAGGTGGCGCTTCCCCCGGGGATGTAGGTGATGCGATCCATTGGGGAGCCGGCTGCCCCTGCAGAGGGAGGGACCAGGACAGGTAAGTGTGGCACCTGAGAAAGATCGATGATTCCTGGGGGACAGAAAGAGGAGAAGGGTGAAGAAAACCCCAACAGGCTCCGGACATGTTTCGGTCTAAAGGATAACAGTTAAATAAAGACACTGGGTTCTCATACTCCATCATGAGACACTACGAGATGCCTGTTTGTGATTGAGGATTCACAGTTTGAGGTTTTTCATGTAGTAATGTTATAATGTGAGGAAAACAAAAACATGGTTTGTATCTTAGAAATGAACAAAACACCTTTAGGAAAAACAAAATAATGGAAGAGTCTTTACCATCTGGGAAAAAAGATGTAAATGATTACAAAGCAATAAAATGAGAGAATACTGTTGGATCAGATTAGATTCTGCTTTAGTGAGTGTTTCCAGACAGTCACTCATGAATGATGCAAGACGTGTTCCTGTAAATACTTGCACTTCCTGTTTGTTGACATTTGCTACTTTACGTTATGTTGAAAGCCAAACTCACTCACTGCTCCCTCATTGACTCCACATGACAACAACCGTTCTGCAACTTCAACTTCAGCTTTTCTGCATTAGCTTGATTGAAGGACAAATGGATTATGAATGCTGTAGCAAGTTAGATGCATTTGATGCTTTGCCAGTATAAATGAAAATGACAAATACTCTAGATGGTGACGTCAACCAACCGTCAGATTATTCGTAATGTTTCTATTTCTAGCAGCTACGAATGACCTTCATCGTAACTGCTGCTTGATGCAGCACAACAGCTGACTGCCCAAAACTTGAGTGTGCCAGACAAATATCACCAAAGATGGGCAACATGCAGCTTACAATGGAAATCAGATCCAAGCAACAAAAATACCAAGAGATTCCGACAACAGCTACAGAAAAATGTATTCAGGATATTTAAAGCTGAATCCTTCAAAACCTTTTCAGAGAAAATAATGAAGTAATACAGAAATCCCTGTGAATATATTATCCAGCTGAGCTGCAGTGTGAGGTCTGAGACCATGAATAGCACAGCTCTTCTTCATGTTTCAGCTGACAGGTGATTCTATTATTGAATGAAATCCAGGCAACATGAAGCCTGCTGCTCTCTGTAAGCTCCATCAATTGTTCTGTTGAAAATAGATTTCCAGTTTGCAGAACGTCTTCAACAAGCTGAGACAATGTGAGTGTTGTGAATCAGTTAGTTTTACCACGTGGGGCTGCGGAGTAGGGCAGAGGAAGGGGCTGGTCCCGTGGAGTCAGGCCCCTCAGCAGGTCTGAGCGCTGGGCGGCCATGGCAGCGGCTGCAGGCCACTGGTGCATCTGCTGCGAGGTGATGTAGTCATTGAGCAGCGTCTGGCGGTTCTCCAGAGCCGCAGTGTCGGGAAAGCCACGGATGAGGTAGGGGTAGGGATGAGGGTACGCCGGGTTGGGGGCGAGGTGGCGAGGCAAGTAGTAGGCCGCTGTGTAGGAAACAAGACGTGCGTCATTCATACTGGACTAAATAAAAAAATCAAAATGATTAAAAGCCATCAGACGTTTTCACTCATGTGACTGTTCTCAGGACTGTGTGGGCGTGTTCAGGCTGCGTTTGATTGACATCGAGCTCCCTCTACAGTTTCGTTTCACATGGCAGGCTGCGTTCGGACTGACGGGCGTCCAGCAAAAACACTTCATCTGGCTACGTTCATGTGGTCGTAGTGCTACAGCTACTGAAGATGAAATACAAACCAGCGAGTCCAATTTGAAGGATGATCGGACACTTTTCAATTAGTCAACGCAGAGCATACACGCTGTGCTGCAGCAAAAGTTGGGCCAATATTTGCCTCTTTTGAGGGGATTTTTGGACACTCACTGCACCAACACAAAATAGGAAAAGCTGCATTTTGTCATGCAGAGATAACTTACAGTAACTTTAACTTAAATTATCATTAGAACATGGATTTTGCTGACCTCACACAGCTCCCAGCAGAGCTCTACCCAACCTCAATTTAGTTGAGGTCTGTGAGTTTCAGAGGACAAGTTGAACATGTCTGGATATTTTTTCAGTCCGCTGTGACTGTAGCTGTACCTGGGTCGATGGGGATGCCGCGGGGCAGTGCCGCAGGATCGAAGGCTAAGGGGATTTGACGGTACACGTCTGCAGCTCCGATACCCTGCAGCAGACGCTCGTAGGTCTGTTGATCTGGAACACCCGGGAGCGGTGATTTAGTAGCGCTCATTTCCCTGGGGGTTGGTGTGGCTTTACGTTCCTGGGGCGGATTCTTACTGGAACCTGGAGTAAAAACAAGGAAACAAAAGAATTGAATGTACAGTCTTTGTGTAGTGAAAAGTATCTTTCTGTAAAATATTTCAGCTTCTTAATTCAGATCCACATTAGCTACAGCAACAACAACAGCAGCTGCCGTTCCAGGGTCCATATAATCTATTAGAGTGTGGCTATAGAAAGAATCATTTTACTTTCAGAGATGAACAAAAACACCTGTCTCTGTACGAGATATACTCACCATCATGCTGCCTTTGGCTTGGCTCCCTGGACAGAGGGGAACTACGATGAGAGGACCCAGGGTAAGGGGTTCTCAATCCGCCTTTGTCCTCATAGCCCACTGGACTATGATGGGCCTTGCTTCCCTGCTCTGAGCCCAGTGTAAGGGGAGAGGAGCGGGCTATAGGGCTGGCCGTGCTGACCACCGCGCTGGGCCGGCCTTTTGGTGCCTCTTCGTAGCGGCCCCTCTCGGCGCGCATCTCCAGGTGGGAGGGTGTATTGTGGTAGGAACGTGGTGAACTGGCTATGATGGAGCGGACATCGTGACGTTTCCCTGAACCAGCAGGCTCCTGCTTCATGGGTGTTCCCTGAATAACAACAGGAATTAATCAGCAAAGTGTAGAGACATTATGGGTTGGAGAGCATCTGCATGTGCTGTTCGATGTGTGTACCTGTGCTATGATGCCCTCCTTGCCAGGCTGTCGGAGCTCCTCCCTGGGAATGAGGTGGATGGAGCGCCCGGCCTCCTTCACCGTGGGCACCATGCCCTCTCTGCCCTTCATGGGGTCGGAAAGCGAACCGGGTCCACGTGGTGGGGAGCCCTCTCTCTTCATCTGCTTAGCCTCCCTCCTCAGGTAGCCGTCCTGAGGGTCCAGGTGACGAGGTATACCTGAAATCATAAGAACAGGTGAACCTTATTGACAAGAGCGGACAGCATATTTCATTTTTTATTTTCATAATTTAGGCAGAAGGGAACTGAGACATAAAGACACAAACAGGAGAGACACCAAGGAAGGTTTTGATTGGATTATATGAGCTCAGCGGAACCGGCAGTGGTTGTGAAAGCAGCTTCATCCACTGCTATCCCTGGGCAAGATGAGAGAAGATGCTTATCTGACTCTACTGCTATCAGATGGATAAATACGAATCTCAACATGAACGAACTCCTGCCAGCGGGTGAGTTCTGGTAAACTGGCACAATCTGTGTCTTGAAAGGAAAAAAGAAGAAAAAGCTCCCTCTCTCTCTGAAGCTCTGCTGAGTGAGCACTGAGAGTACAGGCTGATCAAGTGAGAGCAAAAAGAGAGAGTTCCTTCAGGAAAAACTCAAACAGAGACGACAGACCATATTAAACAGCATTATCTGGCAAGCAGATAGTTACATTCAGTTCAAAGATTTAATCTGTTGCAGCATCTTTTAGGCTGCTCTCAGTCCTATTGTGTCACTTTGATCTGCTATGCTTACTATACTACACTTCGCCCCTCGACTGTGATGAGGAAAACGACGTCAGCCTGTTTCCCAGCAGAAAGGATTCATTTTGAAAAAGAACATAAAATCACATGCTCATGGCTTCCTACCTTGTGAGATGGACCCGCGGATGTGATGAGCATCCTTGTAGGGTGTGTGGTGCGGACTGTCTCTATCATGAGGCATGGCTCGACCAATCAGACCTGAGGTAGAGGGGGAGGAGCGGCGAGATGTAAGACGACGGTAAAGGATTTTATCAATAACGAGAGTTGAGTGTGATTAAACGGGGGGCAAACAGGATTGGCCCAGATCCAGTGGTGCTTTGTGAGAGTGACACGGGGTTAAGTGGGGTCGTCTCTTACCTTCACAGTTGGTGGCAGACAGTGAATCCCTCATAGGCAGTCCTCTAGAGATGCCTCCCTCCATAATGTCATAAGGACGCTTCAGGCCTAGAATTTCCCCAGGCTGCCCGGAGCCTCGACCCTCATCTTTAGGAGTCTGAGAAGCTGAGCCTACAAATGGAAGATGACGTGTGAAAGAGGTTACATAATTAGTTAAACAATAGCCCTTAGTTTAAAGACATTATTAGCTATTAATCAGTTTGAAAGACTCGAGGTGAAGTATAGTGGCTAGAGTTGAACTCATTGGGTTCCACTTGTCTTATTCAAAGTGAAAGTAATTGTTGGCCGTGGTATAAATGAAACCGCAGCCAGGCTGATGTACTCACGGTCGTATGTGAGAATGTGTCCGCTGATGCCCTCGTAGACCACGTGGCCTTTCGACAGCGCCTCATCCCGCTCCCTCTCAGCTCGGCTGGTGCTGTCCTCTGTGATCAGTCGGGTTATGGTTCCCTTATACAGCACATCAGCCGGTGTCCCCTGTGTTGAAGAGAGGGGACGTGAGACCTGCGCTGTATCATCTCAGTGTGCAAAGGAAAAATTGTAGCGAGGACCTAAAAGAGACGGCCTTGACTTGCATCATTTACAAGCCTCATTTCTGTCAAACTACACCGTTTTCAGAACCACCTTTAAATTCCAAAGCCTATTTAAAACCTATTTTGAAAAAAAATGAAGCCTCTTTCCCAGCAAACCTTGAACTTGTCTTCTCAGGCAGCAACAGCGATGCCCACATACAAGTCAGGTGCAGGTAACTACACTGTTGCATGGATACTGTGAAATTCACACCTCTACAATGGAAGGTGATCACACTAAATAGTCAGTTCTGCTAGATGGCCTTTATTAGAGATAAGCACTATCATGAACCCTGACAGTGGATAACAGACATTCAAAAGCCCACAGCCAATGACAACAGGCTGCGATACAAAGCGGTTAATCAACAGAATAATAAACGTCCGTTATAAAGGCTCCTAATGAAATGCATTTAATGAGTCACAGAGCAGGTCAAAAACAATCCGGATACATTAAGGAACAGATCGTGTGAGTGACTGGGAATCATCCTGTTTTCTTCTCAGGATTGTTGAATTGGATGTAATTGTAGGAGCAGCGAGCTGCTGGGTCGACAGTAATGCATATTGTAGACTGTCACATACAGAACGTTTATTCTGTCTCCTGATTTGTTTGTGCCCCAGAAAGAGTGTTTGTTACAATGGAGACAGATGACGGGAATCCAAATAAATAAAAAAACAAACAAGCTCACACAAAGCAAACACAGCTGTGAAACACAAAGTAGTAGTCCCTGAAGAAACGGAGGTGCAGCAACAGTAGATGACAACAGGCAGCTTTAAAACCGTGAGTCACATCACTCGTACCCACAGCATGAGTAATATTTCTACGCTGCTCGAGAGCGGAGGTGGACGGTTGAGTAGGAGACGCAGTGACGCTTCAGATCACATTTCTTGTTTGTTGATTGCAGTTTTTCCAAGAAGACGCTGCTGAAGGTTGGGGGCCAGACTAGAGGGGTTCTGTGTGTGTCGGGGGGTTATATTTACAGGATCAGATGGCACTGACCAAAGCGGTCCTTATCTCCTCCTTAAGAAAGTGCCAACATTGCTGTATCTGTGTTACACACACTTCTATCAATCCATCTCGCTGCCAGCTGAACAAACAAAGGAGCTGCAAGCTGAACAACAGCACCGATTATTCTTTATCACTTTCACCTTTTCCTTACTAATCTATCACGGTGGATACTTGTTTTCCCTGGTATGCTAGTTGGATGTGATATTACAGCGGGCATATCAATGACGGGGCCAGAGTCTGGAGTAAATGGATAAATACAAGAGGGAACAGACGCGGTACAGTGTGTACCTGTTACTAGGGTGACAGGGCCACGGTTATGTCACAGCAGCAGGGAAATCCAGCAGCCGCAGCTCTTGGCTCGCCTCATGACGTCTCAACAGCTCTGCTGCTCTCTCTTTCATTATGAGCACACAAATGAAAGCCTAGTAAGACGAAGGCTGCTACTTTGACAGCAGTGGCTTTAAACGGGATGGGCAGCGGACAAATGATAGCAGCAGTGTGGGCAGAGAAGTTAGCCATCAGAAAAAGACGAGGGAATGAAAAATAATGAGTGTGGGCTGTCAGTGCACCGGCAATATAAGCTGCTACGATCATGAACCTTAACACGCTTTAACACAGAGTCAGTTTGAGTTGACCATTTACATCCATCAGCCTCTGGACAAAGCAAATCATATTAATCTGAGGGGAAACACTTGACCAGATAACATCTTATTTATAATAACAAGTCTCTTCTTCTCATTTACAGCAGCACATCTCAAATCTGACTTATTTAAATGAAGTTCAGAGGTCGTTCAGAGGTTCTCGAAACAAAGAGGAAGAGAACAGTTGTCTGTCGTAATGCACTACTCAAGTTTGAACAGTGTCAGCAGAATATTCATAGCGCACTCGCGTCAGGATCGCCACACCCAACGCAGCGATAAACAAACGGCACAAATGAGAGATTCTGCTACCGTCAAAGTGAAAACACAGGAGTAAAGCAAGTCAGTGTATTACACAAGTTTTCCATCATCAAACTAGAAGCACACGAGCATTTTGGATTCCAGACTCAAATCATTCAAGATAAGATGTCAAACATACAAAAACTGGATGGACTTAACTAACTGTAATGTGGGTCTCTGTGCAGCTTTATGTATGTTTGCTGTTTGTTGAGTATCCACAGCAAATCTCCACTGAGGAAAAGAATTGACCAGGACATTCCTAACTCCTGTATAGCAGCCTTGAGAAGGACCGAGGACCCCAACTCACAGTCCATCGATGGCCTGAGCTCACCTGAGTGATGGAGCCCCCTCGGTAGGAGATTGAGGAATCTGGATGCATTCTGGTCCCTGGGATGCCTTTAGTGATGCTTCCCCCCTGAACAGCTGGAATAGAAGCTTTAAAGACAGTGAGAAGAAAAGCAGTGTTAGTCGTCTGAGTGGAGCACAGTGTTAACAACTTGTTTAGAATAAAGGTTTGCATAGTTTGTCCAAAAAGCCTCTGAGCACAGCTGCACCCAAAGCAAAAACATTGTTTCCATCACTGATTGTTGTCTCAAATGTATTTGCAGTATTATTTATAATTCCAATTTTCAGTCTAAGCACTGTATCTACCGAGGTAAGAGTGGAAGCACGGCGTGTTGAGGCACCACTTCCAGTAATTACAGCTTTGAATCTCACTGAATTTGCGTCTACCAGCTTTGCACACATGGATTTGGGCAGTTTTTCTGATTCCTCACATCCTCTCAGGCTCTGTCAGATTAGATGAGCTTCAGTGAACTCAACTCCCCACCGATTTTCAATTGAGATTTAAGTCGAGCCTGGGCCACTCAAGTACATTCACAGACTTGTCCTGAAGTCACTCCAGTGTGGTCCTCGCTGTGTGCCTCAGGTCACTGTCATGCTGAGGAGGTAAATCTTTTCAGCATGACGGTGCTGAACACAACATGTGGAAGAACTCATGATTTCACTTCAAATGCGGTGAATGTAAAATAATACTGTGACGCAACACAACCAGGAAAAGGAGGAAAATCATTCTGTATCCACTACAAGTGATGAGGAAAACTGCAGAAGCACAACACCAATACCAGTTTACTGTACATGGAAATTAAATCAAAGAGAAGAAACGGTGCCACCCACCACGTCCAGCAGTGCTGTCATGAGGCGTCCCCTGGGTGGACAGGTTGTCAGGTTGGGAGGACGAGCTGCGAGGAGACAACTGTTCCTGCTTCACCACAGGGAAAGGACCTGCTGTACAGAGCAGTTAGGGAAGAACAGAGGGACAGTGATCAGAAAGACATGTCTCCGGTGATACAATACATGATCAGATATTGTGTTGGTAGAAGTGGAAAAAAAACTGAAGTGCAAAACTCCCTCCAGACGATTTTACTCACCCACTTTCCTCTGATCCATCCAAGACAAGCCCATCTGTGTGGGGGGCATCTTCCCGTGGTCCAACCCATGAGCTGGGCTGTGCAACTGCACTGGGGTGCCCTGAAGACAAAAGTATTTGGTCACAACAGTGATAGACAATATCATTGCATAATTAATAATTATGTCAGATTAAATGTTTTTCATCCATATCTAATTATTCTTTGTTGCATATATTTAAGTATGCTAAAAGGTTATATTTAGAAAAAAAAAAAAAAAAAAAAGAAAAAAAAAGAATTCAATTTCTATGATGTCTGTGGGCCAACTATGGCTGTGCAGGAGCGCTAGTTTTTCCTTTGTGTGGGGTTATACCTGTGTGATGGAGCCTCCTGGCTTGCTGGAGGAAATGAGTGGTGGTGGCTCTGGCATCGTGAGGGGTCTCACTGCTGCGAGCCTCCCGCTGTCCTGCGGCAGGCTCGGGAGCGAGGGGTGGCCTGTTTGCTGGAACGCTGGAAGGTAGGCAGGAGAGATTATCAGACTATTAGATTTTTGTGAGGGAGAAAGGCTCTAGAGGCGTTTCAGCATCAAGTATAAGTTTTGTTCAAAGTTCCCATAATACAACACATATTCCAAACACAGGGCAGGACAGAGGAGAGGACTCACAGTTGAAGTGGAGCAGGTGCTGGTCGTGACTGATCTTGGCCATGTCTCGTGGGGACATGGGGTATGGGGAGAGGACTGGCCGACCCAAGTTGGAGGTCCTCAGGTCATCGGGGCCCAGCGCCTGCTTCTTGGCTTCGCCGTGGGGAGAGAAAGCCCGGGACTTTTCTGCAACAACAACAACACACAAACAGATTCAGGACCAAAACAGCACCCGGCCAGACCTCCACTAATCCAAGAAGCTGTCCTGCAGCCACCGCTCACATTGTCATCAATGTCGTCCACGAGCACACAGAGCACCTCACGCCACTTCCCAGCCAGGGTGATATCACCACTGAGTTAATACGCCAACATACACAACAAGCCACTGCGAATATTTATTGTAAAGTATAGACAGTAAAATCCAGCAGAAGAGGTGATCACCCTGCATTGTGCTTAAGGTGTGATTAAAAAAGGGAATGGTGTGGCAAGAGGTGAACCTACTTAATCCCTGCAGGAGGGTCAGTAACCACCTCTCGTTGCCTTCCAGCTCTGAAGGGACACAAACACACCACAGATCATCGCATCCTCACAGAATCTCTCTCACACAAAAACATGTACTACAGCACATAAACACTTGTATTCGCCAACAGCCAAATGTTAGTCAATAGTAGCTACAATGGAGCCTGTAAATATGTCTACATCTGCCGCTGTGTCAGGCACAGTAAGGGCTTTTTAATCTTTTTTCTTCTCTAAAAATGAATGAAAAGTGGTTGCTGCAGTTTGGAGTTCAGTTGGTTATAAAAGACCTGTCTTTGTCTGGACCGTTGTTAAAAGTCTTACACTGTGCTCTCACAGATTCACATTCCACTCCAGTAAGTGCCCTGAACTAGACTATATTCCCTTCTGGGTCAATAGCAATACCAGATCATTTATCAGTTCCCTCTCCACGAGTGTCCCAGAAACACTCAAGGTTGGAGCACGGAGCAAGGACCAACTAAGTAAAACTAGATCAAATGCTACTAAAACTGCATAATATGCAGCACTTTCATTAACCCCCCACTTTCTTCTGATCATTTCATCATTCCTCGTTTGCAGCACTTATCCTGTTTCCAATAATTCTATCGACCCTACACATTTTTTAATTTGACAACTTAAGCAGGGCACCATGTTATACACACATCCAGCCTGCAGAATACTAGAAACATACAGAAAAGACATTCAGAAAGAAAATGATGGCATGAAAAAAAAAAAAAAAAAACGAAGGGGAGACTAATATGAGACAAATATTAAAAATTGTGAGAGGGGTTCCTATATTTGTAGCAGCATACAAACCATCCTACACTACTCTAAGAACTATCTGACTGATGATATTTTGATGTGACTGATCACAAAGGATTTATCAGCTGCTTGAATCTATAAGGAACAAAGGGTGGTTTCTGGAGGTGGAGGTGTGCGTACCGTCCTTGTCGCTGGTGGAGGGGCTGCGCGGGCGAACACGAGGGCTGCTGCTATGAAGAGCCTCCCTGTCTCTCTCTGCCTGCGGGTTGTAAGGCTGATGTTTGCCTGGCTGGCCTGAAAGCTGCTGCTGTTGTTGCTGCTGTTGCTGTTTGACCTCCTGAGAGGACTCCCCATGAGCCATGGTGATCTGCTGCTGGTACAGCGCCAGGGCGTGGGGGGGCAGCACTGCCTTGCCACCCCCACTCCGCTGACTGCCCTGCATGGAGGCTTCTGGCATCTACACCGGGATCACAGGAAAAGAAAAAGGTTATAATCACACCACACACATAACACAAGCCCGCTCCTCGCTGGCGTTGGACATATGGTTAGCCACATACATTATCTGATAAACATGATAGCTAATAAGCATCTCTTATTTCTTGGTAAGCTAAAGTTTCCCTAATGCCTGAGATCTAATTTCTTTTCCACAAAGCAATCTATCCCATCATCCTCCATCTGGCCGGCTTATCTTATACAAATATGACTTAACAATTTCACCTGCTATACTGTTATCTCTGTAAGCAGAGAGACAGGGATAGCATTGATACCACTGCAAGTGTGTGTGTGTGTGTGCGCACGTGTGTGTGTGTGTAAATCAGTTTTCTGTTACAAAGCTCTACCTGGGTCAAAGACTCTTTTTCAAAGCTAGAAAAGCTTAGATGTTCTTCACCTGGCTGTTGTGTGAAAAAAACAAAACATGCAAAATACACACAAAGTTTAACTAGTGACTCACAATAGGTGGGATCGCAGCAGCTCTCTGTTTGAGCTGCTTCAGGTCCATGGGCTTCTGCAGTGGGGAGGATATGACCCCATCATGAGCGTAGTTCAGCAGGCTTGGCCGCGGAGAGGTCATTCTACAGACAGAAATGAGTTAGTGCCATTTCTCATTGGCTTTGTCTGCTTCAAACACAGCATTACTTCTTCCAATGCAAATTTTTAAAAATCTAGAAAAAAAGAGGACACTTTAATGAGTGTCTCCGTCCCATGTGTCGACCTACACACTCGCCAAATGCACAATCACAAATCCTCACTCACTGAACAAAGTATTTAAGTATTCACATGATGGGGGACAGCAGGAATACATGGGATCTGTGTGTGTGTGTGTGTGTGTGTGTGTGTGTGTGTGTGTGTTGACAGGGCCTGAGACTGGGGAGATGAATTGCAAGTAAAAATCCATATCCATGTCTCGCACATCTGTCGAAAGCACACAACACAGTCTGAATCACAGACAGACACACACTTTGATGCACAACAACACAAAAGTGTGCACACACATGCATTCATACATACACACACACACACACACTCACTCACTCACTCACTCACTCACTCCCTTTGTTTGCTTTGGCAGAGAGGGCAGCGTTTCCCTTGGCTCTGCCAGTACATGTAGTCTGCTG
The DNA here is from genome assembly GCA_025331565.1 of Holacanthus passer. Taxonomy (NCBI): domain Eukaryota; kingdom Metazoa; phylum Chordata; class Actinopteri; family Pomacanthidae; genus Holacanthus; species Holacanthus passer. Next base: position 667,860 of record JAFREQ010000061.1, read on the forward strand.
TCATGGAAAAAATTGAACAAATACCGTGCAAACAGGACTAATCACTCCTCCCACGCACTTTGACACCCATTTCTTGTGGCCTCATTCACAGACACACACACACACACATATATATATATATATATATATATACAGTAAATATAAATTCTCATTCATACAGAGTACAAATAAAATCTCTGGTTGACAGCAAAGAGCCACCTGTGGTGTACACATAAGTGGCTTTCCAAATATGGCTTCACTGCTGTACAGTGTAGCTAGGCAACTAATAACACTTCAAAACCCTCGCTGCTGTATTTTTGATGTCTGCTGTGGTCGACCAGAGAAGTAGGACACCTAGTAAACCACTGCTCAAAAACCAGAAGCCCTGGGACATTAATAATCTCAAGCAGCCCCAATGATGTCATGAGTAAAACACAACAGGAAAGATATTTGCCGGAACATATTTTTATCTACATGAGTGGGATTTTTTTTTCTTATTTCCACTTTAGCTCTTGCTTCTTACCTGCTCTTGTCTGTGTTGTCTGTCTCCTCCACTTCATCAGCACTGCAAGTGGCACTAGAGTCACTGTCCCCGTGGGAGCCCGTTTTGGCCCCGTGGTCCTTCTTGGAGCTCTTGCTGGAGCTCTTGACTTCCTCCGTCTCTGCTGTAGGAGGTTTTTTATCTGTGGCATCGCTGGGTGGTGTTGGCTGCAGCTGCTCTTTGTTGGGCTCCCCTGTCTCAGTCTTTATCTCCTGCTTGATGGCTGAGTCCACATCTTCCTTGACGGGAGGTCTCTCATCCCCTGCCTGGCCCACGTCGGAGCCGGACGCCTCCTTGTCCCCGGAGTTGGAGCTGGCCTTTGACCTGCTCGAGCCCTCCTCTTTAGCCTTGCTGTCCTCGGATGAGTGCGGCGAAGGCAGGCTCTCTGTGTCAGAGCTGTTGTTGGCTCCACCTGGCAGGACAAAAGGAAACACAGATGAGAAGACAAGACCGGGTTTATACTGTAAATCATGTTATATCTCCTTGTCCTTTATTCTTCCATCTTTTCCCCATCTCTCTCTCCTAAACCAGATTCTTCACAGTGCCAGTCTTCTGCCTAATCAGGTTTCACTGTACAATAAGGAGGAACACAAAACCAATTGGGATGATGGACGAAATCCCCCGGGGCTTCAGCGCTCTATTGTGGAAGTACGGTCTGCACAGTATACTTCTACCGACAAACTACAGAGGGATTTTCAGGATATTTGTCAGTGCAGAAAATGATTCTTCGAGCCAACAGGGAGCTACTCAAACACTCACACTGTTACATTATATTAGACACACTCAGGTGTGACTTTATTAGGTACACCTGTACATTTTAAGGCAATCAAATACAACAGCTCAGCCACAAATTCTACCTTTACAAATATAATGATGTTCAGTTTTCAACACTGTCAGAGAGGTATTACTTCAACTAAATGTGTACTATTGTGTATTGACAATACTGAGGTGTTTCTAATGTTTTGTCCACCCCATTTACAAATAGGCCAAAAAAACAAAAAGTGGCCATTCTAGGTAAAGGTAGAATTTGTGGCAGATTTGTTGCACAGATCTATCTAAAACTTACACTACTGTTCAAACGTTTGGAATCACCTGTTTTATTGATGTTTGTCTTCTTTGCTTCAATTACGGCTTTTCAACATAGATGAAACAGTACAATTCAGACACCAGATGTAATATTTACATTTGAAATAGTTCGGGCCCCAGAAGAAGAATTATGTGAGTAAAACTTCCGTTCGGTCGATGTCTCCACAGTGATGCATGACAGGAGAGAAGACTGCTGTGACCATTTCCCCCCAAATAACCTCTGAATTTGTTTTCCAGTCCAGAAAAGTGTCAGTGACTCGAGATCATTATTGAACCACAATGCTGCAATTGGGCTCTAAATATCTGGGGTTTTCTTTGGGCCCTCTGCAGTCGACTCCGTGGTTGTATTGAATAGGTTTAAACTGCCCATAGTTCAGCTAATAGTCCGTGATCCAATTCTTATCGTGTAAACCATAGACTAAGCTCCGGTTTTACACACCTGTCAAATCCAGCTGGTTATAGACATTATTGTGCACTTGCCACTGAAACAGGAACCTGGTTCATATTTAAACCTGCACAGATTTTGATCCTAAGCCTATGTTTGTATTTTACTGTTGCTCAGAGGAATCTTTGTCCTTTCAGTCGTCAGTCTGGTTGAAGCCTTGTACAGTATTTTGTTCTCCATGTACTGTTTTTTTGCAAACCTTTTATACAAAATAACATCTATTTGAGGACTTTCTAAAACCTAAAAGCATGAAAGACCATTCAAAAACATTGAACAATCCTCTCAGCAATTGGACTGTGCTGACTCAGGATTGTGTGGCAGGTGGTATCAAAATCAATCATTTTAATCATTTTACATAATTAAATGCGGATACACATTTCATAAAACTTACTCCAAATAAAACAAAGCATTTCATTATGCTCAAAAAGATAAACTCCTCAATTAATAAATGCAGGTAACATAGATGTTTTGCTAATTAGCATTATTCATGTAGCTCTTAAGACTGTGTACCTTCTCCATCTTCAGGAGCCTCCTCTTCATTGCCGCTGGCTCCTGAACCCTCCATTTCCTCCTCCTCTGCTGCATATGTGGCACTGGTCTCCTCATTCTGCAGGGTTTTGCCCCTTCGACGGGCCTTTCGCTCCTTCTCCTGAGTCAAAACAGACACAAGCTAAATAAAAACAGCCCCGGGAGCAAAGGTCTTCAATAACAGGAGAAAACCATGGTCATGCTCAAAAAGCATTAATGACTGAACAAATACGGCTCACACACTTTCCCAGCGCTTACTGATTTCATTTTATGCTGCTGCAGAATCTCATCCAGTTTCTGCCTCTTCTTGTAGTTGAAGTAGAAGTTCTTGCACTGTGACACGGTTTTTGATCCCACCATCTTGGCGATGGCGGACCAATTCCTACCATACTGAAGAAGGCCTAGAATTAACAGATGGACAGGCAGAGGGATTAGGATGGGATAGGAATGACAGACTGACATAGATGACATGTGGCCTTGCACGACTGCATCTCCACTCCACATCAAATGATATTCTCTAAGCAGTTGTAAAAAAAAAAAAAAATTATGTAAGCTGTGCAAAGTGCACTTGTTGTAAAGATTGTACATTTAAAGGTTATTTTGGTTTATAAACTATGAACAAATCTCAAACCACAATCTCTTTAAGTGGACAATATGGAAGTCTCTCAATAGTAAATCAATAGCCATAAACATCTGTCTCTACACAGCTGCCAAAAACTGTAGCACAGCCTGGGAGTTCAGTTCACAACGCAACACAGACACAGAGCCACTCTCCCAGCAGCAGCACGGCCTGATGCCATAAGTAGAGACAGAGAGAGACACAGAGGCAGAGAGTAAGACAGAGAGGAGTGGTGGCTGAACTGTCAGTCATACCAGTGACATCACCAACTCTCCACTGGGGTCACTCTGTGTCATATTCTGACTGACTTTGATGTGACCCAGTTCCAAGAAAGCCTGGTCCTTTACCCAGTCAACCACATGATCGTGCCTTACACAAGAGTCTACAGGCACCCGCTGGGCCCGAGCTGTGATAGATCAACCTGTCATAAAACACACACACTGCCGCTCAGTGTGTGTGTGTGTGTGTGTGTGTGTGTGTGCTAAAAGAGGAGATGTAGAGAGCAGTCTGTGTGTAAGTGGAAGAGAGTGAAAGACAGATAGTGTAGAATTTGCTCCGGTGCCCCCCCCCAGAGTCTGCTGTTAGCTAAAGGCAGCTCATTAACAGTGTGTGTTGTAAGAGGCTTAGCTTACACCACCCACTTGTTTCCTGTGCCAGCCTGACAGGTCCTGGCAACAGGACAGCCTCGTCAGGGGGGTGGTGTTATAAACAGGCAAAGAGCCAACACCTCCTGGGATAACCTTGGACACGGGTTCAGAGGTCTCTGCATCTCATCACTTAATGGAGGCAGTAGGACAACAAGCAGAAGTCCGAGCCAAAGGAGAGGAAAGGACAGCTGTTTACAGCCCTGTCATTTCAACCCTCGAATTAATCCCACAGACTGACTCTGACAGCAACACTTTATGGAATAATGCTATCAATAAGTAAAAGCTGCAATAAAAACTGGCCTATTAGATGTTTGCAAGTTTAATTTCTAGGTTTTATTAACAAGACTGTTTATTTATGTGCACAGGAACAGTCATAATTAAGATATTATAATGCATATAAACACGTCACTGCAAATCTGATAAAGTATCCACAAAACTGTCTGCACAGCAACATTTCTGAAGTTCAGTCCATCCCTTGTAAAGCCTTATCTGTTATGTTTATCTCTGCACTGATATAAGTCACTGTCACACATAACAACTGCTATAAAAAAAAAAAAAAAACTTTGTTGGAAGACGTACAACATTCACTGTCATGCTGAGAATTTATTAATGCCTGTATAAAAAGAACTACCATAACAAGCAAAGGTGATCTTCAAGTCTGAGCTGCTGGTGTCTAAAAGCTGCTGCGCACCTACAACCTGTCAAGTGTTAAAGTGGAAGAGGTTTTTCAGCTGAAATATTCATCGCAGCCACTAAAGGCATTGCTAGGAAAGCTTCTCCGAGGAAGAAAAGAGCGGTCAGTCTGACTCACTCCAAGAGGACCGAGACACGTGACCGACACCTATTAACCTTTTACAGCCGCCTCACAAGAGGGGAGGAGGGGGCAGACTGCCCTCCGAGTCAGACGCCCTCCAACCTGCCAGAGTGCACACCGACATAAACATGCTCACACACACACAACAGTGGCATAACATCACAAACAAGACAGCAAGACAACACTCGATGAACCCGAAGCAATAACAATGCACTTCATTTAAGTCAAAGGTCACTACAGCAAGCTACATCCACTTTATTCCATCAAATGCAAGTACGCAAAGCAAAATCCCAAGCAGCTTTAGTTGACTCAGGGCCTGAGTTGCTGGAGCAACACACATGGAACAAACATCCAATCAGCAGCAGCAATACTAAAGCAGGTGGTAGCCTCGCACCCAATCAGGACACTGTATTCCCATTAGCTCCTCCCAGAGAAAGTCCAATCAACACCTGGTGCAGCCAGAAAGTGGTTGTTCCTGTCTGTCACATGCCTGTCGCCCCGGCCGTCGTCTCGTGGCCCTGCAGCGGATAACACTATCAGACGGTCTGATCTCTGGAGGGCCGGCCGGGAAGCTCTTCAGGGCTGGGCCTTCCAATCCAGAGCAGAGGAGATGAAAACAGCTCAGTCTCGGCGCTCTTCCTGCCAGCTGGCTTGATACTTGAGCCGGTGTCAGGTTGACATGCTCCTAAACAGCACATGCTCCTGGCCTCTCCCCTCGTTTTTCCTCTCGCTGTGTCCTCCCTGTGCGTCGGTGAGTGCTGGTCTGTTCTTCTCTGCCGTGTCTCTCCCCAATGGCGGTCGTCTGGGAAGACTTCCACAGGAAAGTGGGACTGTGGGGCGGTGCTATGTGCTCAGCCTCTCTCTCCCCTCATCTGATCTCTCCTCTATCTCTCTTTTTTTTCCCTCCCTCCCTCTCTCTCTCTCTCTCTCTCTCTCTGTCGGCCCGTCCCTCCCCCTACCTCAGTCTGCCAGCAGGCACCGCGGCACGCACACACACACACACACACACACACAAACGCATGAGTGAGTACACACTCACTCGAACCCTCTCTCTCTCTCTCTCTCTCTCTCTCTGTCTCTCTTGTTAATACTCTAGCACACAGACGCAAACACACACTCAGGCAGTCCAAGAGTAAACAGAGAGCAGAGAGAGAGCGAGCACAGAGAGAGAGAGAGGAAAGAGAGAGAGAGAGAGCGAGGGAGAGAGAGAGAGAGAGAGAGAGAGAGAGAGAGAGAGAGAGAGAGAGAGAGAGAGAGCGAGAGAGCCCTGAGAGAGAGGAAAGAGATAGAGAGAGAGCAGAGCCACTGAGCCAGAGAGACAATGGAGAAAGGGAAAGGATACAGAAGTGGAGAGTAAGCAAAGAGAGAAGAGGGGGAGGGACAGGAGGGGGAGACAGGGAGTTGATGTTGATACCATGAGAAAGCATAAAGGCTTTCACATTTTTCCTGACTGACCTGCTTTTCATCTTGAATGTGACCTCTCTCCAGTCTATAACAACACAGAGTGAGGGGAGAGACAAAGTGAGCGGGGGAAAGAGGCACTTGCCAAATCTTCCACAGCTCTTGCCAATCTGGGCCGCTGCCATCTCCCATCCGAGAGGGACGGACAGAACGAGAGACAGAGACAGAGCAACAGTGGAGGAGAAGACAAGAACAAAATAATGTGGCATTCTCTACCTGCTGCTCCTTTAAATGGGTTCTTCCAGCAAGCAGAGCAGGGGCCATTATCCAGCTGCCTGCCTGCCTGCACCCAAGCAAAGCCTGCCAGATTAGTGCACTTACATAAACGCCAGCCAAGAAGGGTGCACATGCAAAAACACACAGCTTGGTGCACACAGACACAACCTTTGCTACACATATCTCACACACACACACAGAGGCAGGCAGGCAGACAGAGCTGGTGGGTTTAAGAGAGAGGCTTTACTAAGAATCGGCGTCCCTTGTTTGAGCTACCAGTCTTTATGAGCAGTGAAGACAAGAGCGACGGCTCTCTGAGTGTGGCCATGCCATCCCCGAAGGCAGCGCTGGCTGGCGCTGCCATGCTGGAATGCTGATGCCCCACCAGGCACTATAAATGCCATTATTCAGATCTGTTTAGCTCAAGGGGATCAACACATTAGCATCAGGACACCTAAGCCTATTTAAAATATATACATGTCAAGCACCTGCAAAGGAGAGCACCTTGACAAGCTTATTCAATACTATGAGGAAACGGGGGGTGGTGCGGTTATGATCTTGGAGAGCGAGTTCTTGGAAGGGGAATCCCTTTTGGCAGGTGTGGGGGTGGCTGTTAGAACTGATGAAAAACGGCAAGAACAGCTCCTCCTCGTCGGCCCTCGGTACTGTAGCTGGGGCTCTGTGGTTGTGGTTACATAAGCTCTTCATAGAAGCCCCGCTCCCACCGAGCTGCCAGGCTAATCCTCTGGGATGGAGAGCCCCACTAATCCCACTGCAGGAGAATGGAACTGAAGACATTAACCAGGATTACTACACAGGACCGTGTTCAAGCCAGGCCAGCGCCAGTTATCGCAAAATAACCCCTTAACACACAAACCCGCACACATGCACAAACCCCAAATTGCATGAGACACCACACACACCCACACACTCACACACAGCACGAGAGAGATGCCATAACTCCTCGAGACCAAATTTGGTTTCAATATTACATTCCAACTGCCGATGGCCGCTTGCAAGAGGCACTTCATCTACTGTCGATTGCAAGGAAGGGCAGGTTAAATTAGTCAGAAGCAGAACTGAAAGTCACACAAAGCAAGATGACACATCATCTACAAATGGCCACAAACCAGCTGCCTTGCAGTGAAATTGTGTTGAGCCACAGAAAACAGGACCTGACATTACAAAGACAGTGCTTAGCCAAGTAAGAGACACATTTTAAAAATCATCTATAAAAATATGCATTTAAAATCACAGCTCAGTCAAAGGTAAAGACATTCATAAATAACACTGCTGCCGAAAACACCAATCAACAATACCAAAAACAGATGACAGGCAGAACTGATCATCAATCCGGTGGAACAGATCGGTGGGGATTCCCTGTCCAAAGAGTAGTACGCATTAGAAACCACTGAGGGTGAGGGGCTCATTACATCAGCAATCGAGACTCACTGAACACACGCAACAAACACCAATCAACACACTGCTGCCAGGAGAACGGGCAGAATGTCAGTGACCTCTGTGAATCAGCCATAGGCTTCTGGGTAATCTTCAGTCAGAGACAATAAACAGGCTGAGTTAATGACTGCTGCATTTGCAGGGGCTGGCTGATAAGAGGCAGACTTTACAGCTTGCTTGATAAAAAGACAGGCTGCCTTGACCCAGAGAGACGGGGAAACGGCTCCAAAGAGCAACAGATCCAGCCCAGGCAGACTGACACAACACGCATAGACACAACCTAGCAGCACGTGGCGGGTTGCTGCCTCACTAACAGGAAGTCACAGCCACATCACTTGTCTATGCTTTCAAAAAAAAAAAAAAAACAGTGCTTGAGCTGCTACTAGTGCTCTTTCCTTTGGCACCTCTGTTTTAATGCACAGTAACTGCGATGAGGTTACACTTCACAGGGAGACAAAAGGTTTACTCTGTATTACCTTTTTTGGCAGTTTCCATCTCTTCTTCAGTCCAGCGAGAGCTCTCATTCATCTCCAGATTGGCTGTTGAAAAAAAAAAAAAAAAAAGAGAACCACCAAGTTAGAGGAGGCGGTAGGAGGGGGGAGTGGGCAGTTGTCACAAAGTCAGTTAGGGAGTGACTGACAAGAGGAAAGGAAGGAGAGAGAGAAATTAGAGAAGAAAAAAAGAGGGTGGGGGGCAGGGTAGCTTGTGCTGCTTGCCAGTGAGGCACTGCAGCGTGGGTCGCTAGGGACTGTTTGTTTTAGATGGAGGAAGCAGGAAATCCAAGGAGAGAAGTCAGTTAATGATTATAGACATAACAACTGGCTTCTTTCCCTGCACAGGCCACAAGCCAGGCCGACCCTGGCCCTGCCTGGCAGACAGTCGAGCAGGAGCCGGTGCTTATGTGTCCTCTACGTGGACCTGTGAAGGGCACAGCGGGCCAGCGAGCACTGCTGCCAGCAGGGGAACGAACAGCGGCGGAGGGGGGCTGCTCATGAGAGCCCCTACAGCCCGAGTCACCTGGGGATTCCCTGTAACTAAACCTGTGCTGCAGGAGCGACTGCAGCAAATACACACAACTGCTGAAACATCAAAAATCCTTGATAGCCTGCAGCAGGAGTGTTAGTGTGTGCACGGCTGACTTACCATCTGCGAGGAAACAAAGAGCCAAGCGGGGGGACACTGCTGACACACTGAGTATTTTGTCCTTAAATAATACCTTTGTCTTTTGCCAACAGATGGGATTTAAACTACTTATCTCATGCAGTCACAGTTTCTCACTGGTTTGATTTCTTATTACGCCATTTATGAGTGTCGCTTGTGCACGACGAACATGAACAAGAAAGCGAAGACAAAAGGAACAACAGTGCACTCTTGTGGTGTGGGACATGAGGCTACAACTAGATCAAAGGTGACACAGTCAATCCTGCATGATGGTACTGAAATACTTCTCTTTATCTACTGTTTAAATGCTCCTGACAGCCACAAATTATTTTGTCCTACAATTGGTTTTATCTACTTTATTATCCTAATGTTGTCATTGTAAGTGACCTCGTATGAGAATGAAATAAAGTTTAATGTTATGTCTATGAGTTTGTCATGGTGTGTGTGTTTACTGAGGGTTTTTTAAACCACATCATCCAATCCAATAACAGTCACATGCTACATTTATTCTGATGTTAAAACAACACTAGACAGAGGAGCAAACTGGTACTAATTTGTGCGGCTGAGACTGACCGAGCTCATTGTTGAGTGGTGGTGTGGTGGTCTCCTCCACTTCGCTGGTCATAGAGCGGGTGATGCGGCCCTTGCGGCGCCCCTGGCTGTTGGCTGTGCGTCGACCCTTGAAAGCCACTGTGGGCTCTTTGTCCTCTGCATCTTCTCCAGAGGTATCATCCCTGTGTTTGAGGAATGTCAACACAGTCAGCAACAAATACACAGGGTGGATGAAGGTGGGTGGGTCACTGAGTCAAAGCCCCATACTCAGCATTATAGGACACTGGTAATAAAAAAAACTGCTTCTGCATCTAAATGATTATTATTGTTATTATTATGAACTGTTGTATACAGATGTGAAGGTACACGCCTTCAAATTAAATCAGAAAGCTGACACTTTGGTTATTGTTTAATTTCAAACCCAACTGGCTGAAGTACACAGCAACTTAAAAATGTGTCAATAATGATTGCAGGGTGCAATGTACATTATTATTCAACATCCTTAAGATTTTAAGAATCACATTATGTAGTATTTGCAAAAAAAAAAAAAAAAAGTGTAGACAGATCTCACTTGTGAAATAATAGCAAAACCAATTTTTCTGAGATGTGAATATGGGTCATGCTGCTACTCAGTCAATCCCACAAATTTCAGTCAAACTTGCGTCCAACACATCATCATGTCCCTCGTGCTGTTTGGCCTCTATGTTGCATTGGACATGTTTGTCTGCATCAGGACAGGTGACTAGAAAATGCTGCAGACTGAAACACACATTTGGAAGCCCAAATGTGAACGTGTACACAGACACAGCTTTTTCTTTCTTTTTTCTCCAAGATAATTTATCTAGTGTCAGCACAATGGCATGCCAGGAGACAGCCACTGAGTTTGAACCCACTGCACCTCCATTCATCTTCCCACAGCTCCATTAATCTTGCTGAGGGGAGCCGGTCGCACCCTAAATATAGGCGAGCCAGCTGTGCCAGGGACAGGCAGGCAGCAGGGCGTACTGGGAGTCACGGAGTCCCCCCCGGCCTCACCTCAGAGTAGGGAGGCAGTACGCAACGCTTCATCATCATCTTAGTCCGACACAACTGCTAATAAATTTGACCTGCTAATACTTGAAACTACTGTAGTGTACAGACTCAGCTGACATCATAATATAAGTGCAAGAATACAGACACACACTGTTGAATTCATCTATTAATTTTCAAGCAGCAGAAAGCAGTGATATTCCATCTGTTGTTTTGCATCCTTTGCTGGCACTGTGCCTGAAAACATCACCTCCTCCACCGCTGCACCCACACGCCCACCCACACCCCCACACACACACACATGCACACACATTCCTTCTAACACACTGACATTTCAAATTGACAGCTATGTTAATCATACTGCTTATTTTCCCCCACCAAAAAACCCAGACTAGCAAAATAAGCACAGAATTTCAAAAATGACACTTGGCATGGATTTGGGAAGGGGAGAAGCGTAAACAGGAAAACAGCTGTTTTAATAGGGAGAACGAATGGACGCTTGAATCTGCCGTAGGTGGAAAGTCTGGCTGGAGGTGAGGGAGTAAGAGCTCAAGGGTTACAGAATGATTGGATTTCCAGATCCGCTCCCTCAAGCCAAAACCTACTCCTACTCCGTTTGCTGAGGCCTGACCTGGAACAATTTTAAAACTGTGTGTAGGAGAAATGGGGTAAGTGAGAAGACTGTTGCAGCTGTACAGGTTCAGGCTCACACAATGTGGCGGAAATGTTTTTTCTCAGCTGCATCTTTTCCGCTCACTCTCTCAATGCTTTTCTAACCAATCAGGGAGTAAGGTCAGCGTTTAGACTTACAAATGTATTTGTTACCAATGAGATGACTCATGACTGGAAGGTTTAGTAAGTATCAAATAGCGACTCACTTCATTCCATCTTCCTTGTCTTCAGCTTCATTTTTTTCTTCATCCCTCTCGCCCTCCTTCTCTTTCTCCTCCTTCTCCTTGTCTTCCTGGCTGCTCCGGTGCACTTGCTGCTGCTGTTGTTGCTGCTGACCGTGCTGTGACGAGGGAGACACGAACAACAAGGCACTCCGTTACAAAGATAATCAGGTAACTGGATACACAGACTTACCCACAAACATCCTGACCCCTCCTGTAACCTGTACGCCATAGACACATACACTTCAATGTGTGGACACACAAACAAGAAAATGTGGAAGCAATTATCACCTAAATTTTGTTCACTTATAGAAAGCAGATAACAATCAGTCCACTGACTCAGTACAGGGTGGTCATTGCTTTTCTGCCACTACACTGCACTATGCCTGCAAAACTGACGTGATAATGAGTAGGGCGGTGAAAAGACTCCAAGTATGTCAATAGGTAAAAGTGACTTTTTCATTTCAGGAGACTCCTCCAATCACAATCCATCTGTTTTAACGACAGACATCTTCTGCTTGTTTGCAAAAAGTAGGTGAGGAGGCACTTCCTGTGGCTGATCTGTTATTGAAGACATTATTCTGACATAAATGTATTTTGGCACACAGCTGCAGGTGGCTGGCTTCTTCATGAGATACCGATGCACCACGGTGCTTGCAAAAGCATAGAAACATCAAAAAATCATGCCTGTATTTGACATTTCTGAAGACTTGATTTCAGTTGTTGAAAGTAAAGAATAGTTACTAACCTAAAAACTCCTACTCATGTTCTGCATACGCAAAACAAAACAGGATGTGAAAGTTCCGAAATATGCTCTTTAAGCACCCAGAACCACTTCCTTACCAATTTCCTGCCTGTCTGGGCTTTTAGGGTTAGAGTTCAGATTAGTACAGACATGCAGTCTGACCAAAAACCTTAACACTGCTTAATACTGACAAAGCAGACACGCTTCTTCTCTTCTCTCTTCTCTTCCACACTATTTGATGTATTTGCAGTTGCTGCCTTTGGGCTAACGCTCATCCAAAGAACATTAAACCTTTGGTGATCTCTTTACTACATATCTGTCATAAAAACAGAGACATTACATGTGGACAGAGAGCGAGAGAATGAACGGGAGGAGAGCATTTCGAAAAAAGGTCAGAGCCAGACAGTTCGAGGAGAGGAAGATTAAAATGCACCTCTCACTCACAGAAGCTACTTTTTTCTCTATTTGCTCATCGCTAATGTCCTCTCCCTCCCTTTGAAATGAACTCAGACAGAAAACAATTTAAAGGCCAGGACTCAGTAGGTGTTAATGGTCTCCCAGCCTCATGTGCTGCTCAGACACTTTCTATTCCCCAGACACATCATCAGCCTAATAATCTCTCTCCACCTCAACTGTAGAGATCGGTCAGTGCTGCGTCTAAACAGGCACCAAGCTGATCCAGAGACAGTTAAAGAAGACAACAGAGTGGCCAACAAAAGACTCTGGAGCCTGGACACACATTCACATTTACACTTAGCTATTCCTTATCCTCACCATCTCTCCACTGCTCAAACATAATCTCTATTAGCGTTTGCAGTCACTCTGACATATAGCACCGTACTTTCTGTTCCTCCTCTGTAGCTACCTCCCTCTGTGACTGTGAGCGACTCAACCACCGGGTAATGAGCGGAGGTTTCTTCAGGAAAGATGAGGAGACACCGTGCTCGTACCCACAGGAAAAGGTCACCAGTAAATTAATGTGCCATTTCCTCCGCACCCGCCACCAGGAGGTTTAAAGGCCTGCACCTGATCTGAGGCTAAGTAATAACTAGGAGCTCATTAGCAATAGAAATGGCCTGTGTTTAAAAAAGCTGTCAGTATGGAAACAGTGCTGACATGACGGGGTTGAGCTAATTGTGGCACTTGATCAGCACAGCTGTGTGACCTTTGGCGTTTCTCTTTCTCTTCATCATGGGAGTTCTAGACTCACTGACATCACTCTAGGCTCGGTGCTGGTAGCGAGGCTGAGGCAGCGCTCACACTGGACACAAGCAATACAATGCCCCATTTTCAGTAGCTCAGTAGTAAGAGTTTTAATCATTTTGCATGATGTTTTTGTGCACCAGATACCTCCCATTTATCTGCATTATGTGCTTTGTAAAGCACCTTGTGCACAAGTTTAAACATGTTCCACATAGGAAAAATGTCAATGCAACTTATTCTCTCTGTCCAACTGGATAAAATCAGAGGCTTCACTAACATCACAGTCTCATACAGAGAACAGCATCAGGCTCCAGGTGTAATGACTGAAATGGAAATCCAGTTTCAGTTTGTGTCATTAGAGAAGTAAACTGACAGCAGCTGACTTCAATAGCAGAAGGAGACTTCCAGTGCTTCTGCTGCTTCACAGTTTGTTGTGTGAATGGGCCTTGACAAAAAGTAGATTTTTTTTTTTTTTTTTTAATACCTGGCTTCTTCCTCGGCGTCTGTAGTTCCTCCTCACTATGTTCTTATAGTTTTCATTCTTTTTGGTCAGGTAGTAAAAGAGCACACATTCTGCCACCGTCTGAAACATGAAAGAAATGTCACTGTTTTAACAATCATTTCCTGAGAAGACTGAATCACTTAGAAAGACTCCAAAAAGAAAACGAATCAATACCTTTCTCTCCAGAAAAGACGCGATGAGACCAAAGTTTTTGGGGTGCTGGATGAACCTGTGGGAGCAAAACAAAGACATTTTTACTTGCTACTGAAATGATTCAAAATTATTGGCATTTGCTAAAGTCAATCACAGAAAACAACAGAAAGAATGACGCCTGCACTGACACCGAAAAAAGATTGAGCCAACATGAAAAAATAAAAACATTGATCTCAGAGGTACACAAAATCTCTTAATCCTAAAGGTCAAAAATGTTTGCATCTAAGAAATGATCAGATATTACCGTAAACAGGAACTGGTGATCAAATATCTTACTGTATGTTGTGGATCAGAGTGATCAGAAGAAGAAAGTGAAGCTCTTCCTTGTGCATGTGGGTAGACTTTAAAGTCACCGATTTTACTGTGTGGGCTTGATTCGATTTGGCAGCTTGAAATGCCTCCTCTCGTTTCTCACGAAAGGGGAAGATTCACTTCCTTACTAACAGATTACGGACCCTGTATCGGTCACACATATTTCACAGGAAGCAAAGATATACTTCATTCTGTTGCGTAAAAGGAAGCTCATGAGCACTTTGCCTGTAAAGTGAGAATGGAGCTAGAAGCCAATATGGGATTTGATAAAAATAAAAAGATAGAAATTGTATTCCAGGTGCAAAATGCCAAAACCAAATGTCAAATTGTTATCATCAAAGCTATTGCTAGGTGTATATTTGGCCAACAAAACTCAATTGAGCTGCTAGGAAATGAGGATAAAGGAGATATTGTTCTAATCAAAGAAGAAGAAATGATGTCTGCCATCACGGCTGCATGTTGCTTACTTCTCTCTGAAAGTGTCCTTCTCCTGCTCGCTCCACATGTTCATAACCTGCCGGTCCTTGTACACCTTCATGGGGTCATCCATCAATCCATTCATGTTGATGAACTTGATGCGCTGCTGCTCAGCGTCAAACAGCATCGGAGGAATGACTGCCAGCTGTCGCATTTGCTTCTCGGTGTTCTGACACAAACAAAAGCCACACATAGAAAGCAACATCCTGGAGTGAGTGGATTGGTCTTGAGAGGGAAATGATCTGACAGCATGCTCCTTATATATGAACTGTATGAAACCTAGTGTGGTGAAACAGTCTGTTTTGAAGTGTGGAGCAGTTCAGAAGATGATGTTTAGGGTGTCGTGTTGACTCAGCAGACTAAACTCCACCAAAACAGACATATTTCCTGTCACTCGTCAACTAACAACCTAGCAAAGAAAAAATATGAAAAATGAGATAATGTCTGAGGTTAGGAGAGGGGAGGGGGTAAAGGAAAGGTGCTGCACTATTTTGAGAAGGCAAGAAGGTAGAAAACATTTCTTGAGATGAGACGAGACAACCCAATTGGACACACTGCTCAGCTTAATGGGTCTAATGTGTGACTAGTGGATCTCACAGCAACGTCTACTCAGAGCACGGCCCTCCACCAATTATCCTCAACACTGAGAGCAGTGCCTCACATTGTGGGAGTCTGACACCTCCGGCCGAGCAAATCTCTTACATATGCTGGCTTTTAACATCTATGATAAGCAAGACATTTACATGGTGAGGTCAGTCAGCGTGTTTGCATTTCATTTGCATATTCCTGTAGAATTGAATATATAGCCTGTGTGCTTTTTGTTGAAACTCTTTTAGCCATGTAGGCTGAATCAGGCAAGCATATTTGGTTTTAACTGGACCCAAAATGTGTGAACTGTGAGCTTTTGAATTTCTGAAGTGTGAAGCCTGTGAGCCCAAAAGCCTGAATTTGGCTGGTATGTTTGAGGTCTAGACGAGCCAATTTTATTTACATAATTTGCCTCAGAGGGCTTGAGAAAATGCTTTCTTGGACAAGACCGACACTTGATACTGAAACTTTTCCAAAAGCAGCAAAATCTGCAGGCCATCACATGGTTGTGATTTTGTAGCCCATGCTGATGTTTACCATTCTCTGCCTCTCCGAGTTTAGATTTATCATTTATTCTACAATGGACGAGACAATAATTACTGCTGCACCAACAGCTGACGCTATGTGTCAACTGCGCGCATTATAAATGGAAGAAAGAGAAACCAGGGAAGACTGTAAAGAAGAGACAGGCAGTAAAAACCACCAGAAACTATCAAAGTTTTGGGAGCATTTCAATTGAAAGCAGCTGTGCGGCAGCGCTTGCCGCTTGGCTGTGTTGGCCTTAAAGGGCTAGTATTTAGCTTTGGCTAACCCTGCTAACTTAACCACCACATATATTCCAGCGGCATACATTTCCATCAACAGCTGTGTTATATGCCAATTGTTTGGTGGCACATGCCTCTGAAACAAAACTGTTGCAGTGATTTAAGAAGGCCTGAGTCACATTCCTGCAGGCTATGTTTTTATGATGTTGTTCTGTGTCTTTATTACCATGTACTGCAAGTAAAATTAAATCATATTCATGAATATCATTATGTATATGTTTATATGCTTGTGTAGAAGGAAGGCAAAGATTGATCATTTTATAGAGACCTGGCCTACTTCATTTTACGTATTTACTCTGACTGTTAAAAACGTGTTACAGTACTCTTAAAAATATACATATATGTATATTTGTATGTCATATAAATAGATTTGGTGAGCTATTTTTTTAAAAAGTATATTTCTCATTCACTACCTCAGAGACTAGTTCTCTCATTGCAGGCAGCAGTGCCAACCATCGTGTGTGTGTGTGTGTGTGTGTGTGTGTGTGTGTGTGTGTGTGTGTGTGTGTGTGTGTGTGTCAATCAGCACAATCAGACATCCAGATGTTAAGCCTCTACAGCATTTGAACTTCAACAGTGTGAACACAGGTGCTGCAGAAGAGCAGGTGGAGGGGCAAACCGTCTTTAAGAGAAGAGCTTACCTCGTGCTCTGATATTCCATCAATGATCTCAGAGACCTCGTGTTCACTGCGAGCTGCAGACGAGGTCAGTCCACCTCCTCGCTGCCCAACACGGCTACAAAGGGAAAATACAGAGGACCTGTCAGTCAAAACTGCCCACACACGGCTGTAACTGAGCCACCTGCACTGGACAATGAAACTAATCCACAGTCATTCTGCAATAATAACAGTAACAAGTCAGAGTAAATCAGTCAGTGTCTTGTTCTCTGTTGCCTGTTGTGAAAGGGAGGAGTAATCTTGTGATCTCACCTCTGCATGCGCTCCTGCAACTCTCTTTGCTTGCGGATCTCTGGGAACTGTTTCTCGTAGTACTCCCGCACTTTGCTCTCCTTGGCTCTGCGCCGCGGGTTGTTTTCGATGCGCTCCACCTTCTTCTCCCAGGCTTCCATCAGCTGGTCATAGCGCTGGCAAAACTTCTGTTCCTGCAGCACCACAGAAAGACAAAGATCTCAGTCCACTGCAGACCCACTTAAATATCAACACTATCTCTTTCCGTCTTTCCCTTTGATCTCAAGACACAAAATTAATAGACCATTATGTCTGAGGAAGTACAATTACAGACCATTTAAGGGTGACTGCTAAAACAAGACATCCCCCAAAGCACAGAGTGATATTTTAGGCTGACCCAACATTGAAAGATTCAGTTTTTTTAAAGATTACATTCAGTAATCTTCCTTAGCTCTCTCTCTCTCTCGTGTCCCATCATGAAGCACCTCTACGTGTTCATTGGGGGCAAAGTGACATGTTGGTATTCTATGGGGAGTCTGGCCTTGAGCCACGACTCTGGCGGACGACAGCTCACTGTTTTCCCAGCTTCCTCGCAGGCAGGCTGTAAAGCAGACCATTAAACCTGGTGGAGACACGACCCTCAGTAGGCTCATAAACCACAAGGTGATGTCTCCCCACGCTCTGCCCACGAGCAGCTACCTCCCCCACTTAGACACAACACGAGAGAAGACTGGACACTCGCCCACGACTCACAGGCTTTGATACAGGTGCTGCATTTGAACTGTTCTCTGTGGCCTCACATAAACGTGCAACACATAACAAATGCGGAGCAGTGAGAGAATTGTTGCTGGCACCATCTCCGTGGTTGGAAGCAGTTTAAAAAGGTCTTTTCCCATCATATTTCCTGTTTGTGGATAGATGCAAATTTCATAGTAAAACTGTGGACTTGATTTGCAATAACGATTTTCTGTCAAGCCAGTAGATTTTAAGATGTCTGCCTGGCTCTAGCATCAGAGCTCACCCCATTGATCCCTGCTTTATTTATAGTCATGCTCTTTGGCTCGGCCTCACTCAGTCACTGGCAGGCAAGAGCGCAGACTCACCCTGTACAATGCTCATTATAAGTGCTTGGCTGACAGTGAATTCAACAGAAGTATAAAAAATCTCTTTCAGATGACAGTGAGAGAATTTATTTTGTTCTTCAAAAGTAATCGCTTCCCCGGGGCACAGTACTGAGTACTGACAACAGATCATACTCTGTTCCTCTTTGGTCTGCCTAAAATGGCCACTCACTTCAAGGAGCAGCTGGCCCAGTTTCACACTAGTCATCCGTCATGGGCTGAGTCCCAGCAGAGAGTTGAGTTCTCTACTTACCCACTGCTTACGAGCATGATTTCTCCTCTTGAAGTATAAGATGAGCTTCTTCCTCATCGCCTGGTTTCTGAGAGGGATGAAGAAAGAGAGCGATGGAAAAAAAACAGAGGGATAGAAGCGAAGGGATAATGTGAGGACATTCAAGAAAACACTCAATTCAGACGGTGCTTTGGCTTTCATCACATTTGTCACATAATAAATCTAGGTACAGTATCTGACGTTCTCCAGATCCTCAGGTACAAATCTCCTACCCTCTGTGCTTTCTCTGCTTCACTTCTTTGCCCAATAAACAAACAAAAACCACACTCTCTGTCACACACACACTCACACAAACACAAACAATGCCTGTCCTTGTGTGCCGCCGCTCGATAAACTCAAACTTGCTTCTGGGTGGAAAGGACAGCGAGGTGAGCCAAACTTATAAAACTTGTCTGGTCTGGGAACAGCCAGCCACAGTGCTTCAAATAAAGGTCAGGGCCAGTAATCTCCTTAGGCAGCCACTCAGTTTGTCTCTTTCTTTGCTGCGAGACAGAATTTTATTCCTGACACTTAATCTGTCAGTTGTAAGGTCACGTTCCCCGCTGATTAATGTAATCTTATTCTACATTAGTCACTTCAGCTGAGCCGCAGGGTCCTTCAGGTCACAGGCCAGGAAAGACGACAAAGAAGTGGGCTACTGGTGGGATATGGGTTTTGTGAAAATTGGATGACAGCAAGATAACATTTAGGGTCTAGAGGGAAAAACACACAGGATGACCTATTCTTCATTTCCCAAACATGTGATCTGCAAAAACAAACCCAAGTTAAATCTAAACAGCCTTAACCCCCAACCTACATAAACACTCCCACACAAACAAACAGACACATATTGAACCAAGCCATTGCAACAGAAAAGACAAATATGGCCAAATCCAGCTACATACCGTTGATATCCACATTTGTTGTGGCACAGAATGGGTGAGAACTAACTTGGTATGGCAACAACAGGACTGATAGATTAAGCCCTTTAAAGACAGAGATGGCATTGTCCTCTGGACACCAGATGGCAAAGAGAGAGATTAGTAGCCCTGAACCCCTGCGAAAGGTTTCCTTTGTCCTGCTCTAAGCCTGTGCCATTTCTGAGATATTGGAGAACACTGTAATTTATCATAATACCTCCAAAACATGATGGCTGAAAGAGTCTTTAGACGCACACTTGTGACAGATGTTCTCTCGCGGTGCACGCACACTGAGCAAAGATTTTTCAGACTTTAAAGTTTGATTTTGTTTTCATAGAAGTCTGTATATGCGAACAATGTTGGTAAATGTATCATCAGCTGAGTGGCAGAGGCAGTGTGTGTGTGTGTGTGTGTGCAGGAGATGAACTGGGATGGGCTCCACAGAGATATTGGTACTCATCTAACCCAGCAGGGACGAGTGCCAAGGTTATCAAACCAGTTAGCAAAACAAAGAAGTCAATTGTGCTGGGTCAAAGCAACACTATGGTATTTAATCATTACACACACACACACACACACACACACACACACACACACACACACACACACACACACACACACACACACACACACACACACACAGCAGAGAGTTTTCAGTTAATGCCTTTGAGGCAATAATACGGATCAAACGGTGCAGGGATCAAAAGCAGTGAAGACAGAGCTGTGTGTGGCTGAGAGGTCAGACAGGTCTTGTGGTATGCCACTGTGCCCAAACCACAGTGCCAACGGTGGAGACGAGCTATTAGAAGCCTCCCGCAGGCCTTTGATGTGCTGCAGTAAATTATGGCCCTTAAAAGATTACGGATGCATATAAGCCTTATTGATAGACATGGCAGGGCCACGCAACCTTATGTCCTCTCTGCTCCCCTTCCTGCAGATATCCACTGACATGACATTGACATGAATGATTAATCATTGATCCAACACAGCACTGGACGCTGAAGAGGCATCCTGCTGTTAATGTTTATGTCATATTATCAGGAAAAAAAATGAAATCATGACTGATTTTAGTCCCGATTTCAGAGACAATAATAACATCTCTCTTTTGTTGTTTTTGGTTTCTTGACTAATGCAACTTTAGTTTGAGCCCAAATGATCTGAAGCTCAGTTAGCAGCAAAAAGACATAACAGGAATTCAAATATGACTTACTGTAGCTTTACATCAACCTATAGGAATATAGCTATTTAGGGTAAAAACGTTGCAAATTATTTTCAACAAATCTTTTTTTCTTATGTGACAAGAACATAAACCATCTCGTCAGCTCAACGGTGTTGGAAACTAACAGACAGCAGCTGGTAGTTTGAAGCATACAAAATAACCTCTGTGAAATAAAGTTACTGAAGCCTTTAATCACATATTCAAGGTCCTCACAACCAATGACAGCTAGTCTTCCTACCATTTCAACAAAAAAATATTTTTTATATAATTTGAAAGGATAAAACGGGTGTACTCAATTCAAAAACTTAATCAGGTATAAAATGCTAAACACAAAGGAACACTACTCCTACATTATAGTAGAAAATATAATATAGTAGAAATTGTAGGAATAGATTCAAACACAACTGACAGACATTGATCAATAAGGTCTTTGCATTAATATTTCATCCTCTGTAGCTGCCCTTGTTACGCACTTTTATTCCAGTAAGTTTGCATAATGACAATTTCACATCCCCCTCTGAAATGCCATTCTGTGCAGTCTGCCAAGGGGGAAGGGGGAGTTGAGGTGAGGGGGTGGAGACAAGTGGTGAGTCTCACTTTCAATTTCAACTGGTCGTAGTATTAATAGTATAGAAAATATTAGTAGTAGTAGTAGTAGTACTACTATTAGTATACAGACAATTGAAAAAATGCAAGGATCTGCCCACTGGCGGAATAAAACAGGAATTCTCTTGACCATTTATATTATTCAACTTGAATTTGTACACAAACAAAAATATCTCCTAGAAATACAATCAATAACAAGTGAAGCTTCTCCGTGTTTCTCATGTCAACGTTTTCTCATCCTTTGACAGATTCTAACATTCTCATCAATTGAACTGTACAATATACACAACACATATCAGTCTTAGAGGTCTGTGGTGAGCTCCTGTATTGATGGTTAAACTCTTCAGCAGCTTGGAAGTTATACTTTAATGGTGAGACATAAAGCATTTATCAATGTAGAAGTGTGTAGTGACTCACATTTTGATGTTCTCATGGTACTGCTTGGTATCAGAAGGCTGATTGTACAGAGGCTGGAACACAAGAAGGAACAAACAGATCAAACATATTTTCAAATACAACACATTGTAAAAAGCAGAAACACGAAGGCCAAATGACGGCGTTCGATCCAACATCCCGTCAATGATTCCAAACAGAATGAATGTAGGATTTCAATTCTTGCAGAAATGTTCATCAAATAAGGAGCGACTGAAAGCTCTGACTGACGGAATAACCTGATCGATTTCAATCCAAACAACTCACTGACAATGAGCGACAGAGGAGAACCTGGTTTGTGCATGGGCTCAATGTGTGAAGTCATTCAACAGAACCAAGTGATCAAATTCACTGGGTGAGTGTTTGTGTGTGAGAGTATGTGTGAGCAAATTTAGGACAAAAACGAAGCAGTGACAACATCTCATTGCAAAGGTAGGTAATTTGAATAAAAAGTGATCTGCAGGGTCGACTTTCTATTACTGATGCGTTCAGGTCCAAGCGAGGCTTTAACACTGCTCCCCGATGTGTCCTCTTACTCAATGTTCAATATCAATAGGTTTAATATTGGTTAATGGAGCTTTGAGTACAGTAAAATATCATATTAATATTAATATAACCCGTGCTCAAGAGTCTGGCAGCTGGGGACATCTGGGGACATCATGTGATTCAGACTTGTTCCTCATCTCTCCGAAGCGTCTTTTATCCCTCTAACCTGACTTTCAATGAAATGTTGCCACATTTCAATATTACAAAGACATGAGAGCAGGAAAAAGACAGACAGAACAAGAGAAACATGACATAAAATCAAAGTCTTCACTCACCAGTTCTACCCTGGGTCCCAGTCCCTCCAGTATCCTGTGAGCCTCCTCTGCCTTTTTCTGGTAAGGGAACACAAACAGAAGTAGTACATTAGCCGGCTGCCTGCACCTCTGCCATCACCACGGCAACGCAGTGAGCACGCTCACTTGGTCGCTGAGGCTACACCACCGCTCGCTGGATGGACGAAGGGACGGGTGGATGTATGGATGGATGGAGAGATGGATGCACCGACTATTATTAGAGCTTTTAACTCAAGCTGGGCCACAGCTCCTTCTCTCCTCTTCCAAAAAAAAAAAAGATTACTCACCTCCCCTGAGCAAAGGGAGGTAGAGAGAAAGAGCAGGCAGGCAGGAGAGCAAGTGGGAGTGGAATAGAAAGTGAGTGGGAGAGAAAGAGTAAAAAACAGGGAAAGGAGGGGGGGGGACTAAAGGGCTTTGGTGCTTATCTCATAAGAGACAACTGATGAAAGATGGAGAAAGAGCTCACCTCCAGCTTACTACCTACAACAATCAGCATTAAAGCAAAAAATCCTGGCAGGGACCATAAAGCCAGAGAGGAGAGGTGTTGGGGCATGAAGCCGGGCAAAAAAACTCCCATCTGTGTCTCTGGACGACCTCACTGCAGCGCCGTTCCTCCATACATTTATATTTAGCTCGAGCAGACAAATGTGTGAGCAGTGTCCCAGACTACCCCTCTCAATGTCCGCTCCACTCTTTTTCTCATTCCACTCTGTACACTCTCTCCGCTTCATCGATCAAACAGACCCTCCTTGGTGACACACCACATGCTCTGCTGCTCTCCATCTCACTTCATTTCCTTGAGTGACCGCGCAGTGAGACGGGCAGGGCTGACACATTCACAGACAGGATGGAGGGACAGTGGACGGAGAGGAAGATGTGGGAGAAATTTTAGCTGATAACAGAGACACAACCTGCCGGTGTGTGTGTGCATGTCAACCTTTATTCTTCACCACCCACCATGTCATGCTGCTTCCTTGTCCCTTTCACTCTGTCTTTACTGTGGAGGTAGCACAGGAGGTGTTTGGGATCTGCTCCTGAGTTTATACAAGACTCACGCTAACAGACTTGGATGTAAGACCACAGAGGAGCTCACGCACACAGCTTAACTTGACTCAACACAGGCTTCCAACTGGGTCACCTGTCAGTGAAGCCAAAAGACACGGCACCTGTTTTAAAAGTGCTCTGTGCATTTCCCCCAAACATAAAATGCAAAATGAAGCAGCGATGATTTACATTTCTACGCTACACATATCATTCAAATGCAAATCCAGTAACATGATTCCATTATTCTTCCTTCATTCGTTTTGCATCGATTGTATTTTCCTAATTCCTGTTGCTTCCTCACCAGCGGGTAGGTGTAACAGGCTGCAGAGTATTGCCTCAGAGAGCTCGCTCACTACAGGAGCAGTTAATGAAGAGCAATTATTAAAACCAGCCTTTCATCCTCAGGGAGTGGGGAGGCTCAAGGATTTCTCTTTATCTCCTGTCCGTTATTCTTTAAGCAAATTTTTATTTTAACTGAGACTGTATGATAGTGTCCTCGAAACTCTTGGAATATGGCTTCACATTAAAGAGCAGGCAGTAGTAAGCTGTACAGAGTATTACTATTTTCTCTGTGATTCATTACACACAGAGAGCTGCTGGTCTTGCAACTGGCCTCTCTATCCATCTCCACCACACACACAACCTCATCACAAGAGCCAGGCAGAGAAGCTGGCCCCATCAATTCAATTACAGTATGCCCCCATGTGGTGACAAACAGGACTGCTCCTCTGACAGTGGTAGATCTTAGCTGCACTGTTGTACATGCTGCCTGCAGTCAATTAGACATTTTCCCCACTGGATCACATGATCGCTTTAAATAAAACACTGAACATGAGAAAACTCAGGACAAACCAATGTAAATAACACTGCAAGTGCTCGGGCTGCAACAGTATGAGATATTCATTGTACTGTAACAGCCTCAGAAAATTATTAGCACTTAAAATAACCCTTAACAGCAATAAGAGGACTGTATTATAATTTAACAAAATATTATGTAGAGCCATGTAAACTTTAATAACACTAATGCAGCAGAATTCAATACCATAGATACACGAATGTACATGGCATGAAAACTGTCAATTCTCACACCACAGTACTGCATACGGTGTACTGCTACAAACCTAGTTGGTGCTTATACACCTAAAATTATAGCACTGCAAAACCTTAGTACCTCCCATGAAGAAATGCAGGAGAGAAAAGCAGGGGAAAAACAGAAAGAGCTACAGCGCCGTCTTAATGCAGAATAGACATAAGGATTTAGCATAGCTCAACAGAATTATGGTAATGCAGTCTCAGTGGGGCTGTCTCCTCTTGTGTTCATGTCCGTGACAGCTATGTCCCAAATATGAGGAGAGTGAACTTGAGTTGAGCCATCCCCAGGGTTCCACAATGGGCTGTAACCCTGTCTGGGAAAGCTGGTGACACTGAGCCCAGAGGGGAGAGATGACACCATCCTGACACCAGCTCCAAAAAGGCATGCAGAGGCCAGAGTAATTATAGCCAGGTGCAGTCAACATTAGAGGCATTCAAGAAGCAGAGACGTAAATGCATCGGTCTCTCCTGGACACACACATAATCTTTACTCTTCCCAAGTGTAACTACGTAAGAGAGTGATCTGAAGAGAACGCCACGTACCCTGTGATCACGAGACTGAAATCATCCTCAAGGTATTTTTAATAAATACAGTCATGCAGACAGGTAACAGGTCATCATAGCACTTATCAGATCAGTACAACCACAGAACTACCTGTGTGGGTGAGAGAGCAGCGATTTGTACGGGTGAAAACTTTGGTCTCATTCACATATCATCCATGCAAGCCATCGCTTGTTTTAGATTAAGGACAGCCGTTATCATTGCAAATAAAGTGTTCCTCTTCTGGTGTTTCAAGGGGTTACCAAACAACCTCAGGTGCATTACCACCAGGCCCTGGGCTGGACTAGGCTTGCCCTGATCTGCATGTAGCCAGGGAAAACTGAGAATGATGCAATCAGGTTTGTGATCTGCCTAATGGAGACAAATATACAGTCTGTGGCTAAATGTTAACAAAACTTACATAGTCAAGTGTAAATGGAGCTAATGTAATGTTAATCAAGTAGGAATTCATAACACTAATAAATGTTAAAGTGACTGAAAGAATGAATATCAATTTGAGTGGAAAGGGTAAATGCTATGGTGTCACTGTGTCACATTGTGCTGAGCGTGAGTGAAGAGCGAGAGAGAGGTTAGGGGGGAAGGCAGTAGGCCAGAGTACATCCTGCCAGTCAGAGGGAAGTGGAAAGTGTTACGGAGGTCAGGCTACACAGTGGAGTAAGCCATGAGTCATTCTTTAACTTCGAGCCTTTCAGATGAGTCTTGAGCAATCTGCAATGTCCTGCTGTTGCATAAAAGTGCTGTGATTTAGTGAACGCTGATGACAGAAAGGGTCAAAGTCATGAAGGACAGTCCCTGTACTGTGTACCGTGTTCCCTTTCAAAGGGCTTCTCAGGGCATTTCGGTGGTTATCTGGGGACATCTGTGCAGGTTGGACTGAAGTGTCAAAACAACAGCTCTGGAGCTGTTAAGGATTTAGCCTCTTGCTCAATGACACTTAAGCAGGGTGAATGCCTGCTTGCTGACACACTCTCTACACAATACTGCTTCACAATTCTATGAAAATGATTTGCCTTGAATGTGTCAGAGAAGCTGTTCAAAACATTCAAGAGCTCTTTTCCTCTGAACTGTGAAGTTTTAACATTACTCCTAGTTTCCCATAGGGGGCTTGTTCAAAGAGGCTGTGACACAGTGTGAGAAGCGTTCTCTGCTTTAAATGCCAGTTCTAATAAAAAGGAGACTTTTCACCACTAGGGGGACTGAGAGCACTGAGAATCACTCCATATCTTCTGCACTGCTGCATATGATTGTTGTGAGCAGGACTGACTGAACACTTGCAAATAGCTTTATATGACCTCCAGCTGCTCTGTTTGTCTTTTCATTAAAGAACAATTAAGTTGCTATGCTTATAGGTGATAAAAGGCAAAGATTTGTTTTAGTGTGCCTCTGTGTCATCTTGCAGTGTGTGTGAGTGTGTGTGATTCATCATGCCTGCTTTGTTGACCTTTAGTAGCTTATCTGTTAGGCAAGAGCTCTGCCTTCCCTGGCAGTAAAGAGTGGGAGGCTCAGGTATGATACTGAAAACTTTGTGGCACTCTCTGCTTCTGTTGACAAGGGTTTTTGAAGAATGCATCAAACAAGGTAAATGACAGATCCCCAAGAAAAAAAATGTTCTCTGCAGAC
This sequence comes from Holacanthus passer, assembly GCA_025331565.1. NCBI lineage: Eukaryota > Metazoa > Chordata > Actinopteri > Pomacanthidae > Holacanthus > Holacanthus passer. Next base: position 694,787 of record JAFREQ010000061.1, read on the forward strand.
TTCAGTCTCTTCAGGACCTCAGTGCTTCACTCAGTATCACACACTCTACATTAGCAATCCACACTCTGTCTATGTTGTCTATGAGATGTAATGAAAAACAGAACAATAGAAGTACACACTATGCGGCTCTACTCATGGTCAAATCTGAAACTCTAGAAGGTGCGTGCTGGGTAATCAAGTTCATCTTACAGACACTGTCCCTGACGTGAGAACCAAATAACCGACCATGCGACAGAGAATATTCAGAGGATGTAAGTGCCTGGCTTGGTTTAGTCTGTTATCTTGCACCAGCCCAGTGAATCAACACTGAACCATGGAAGGAAAGCACGCAGCTCTCTCACTCTTACATTCACTTGTGGTAATGAAAACACTGCATATGTGATCAAGTGAAACCAAATTCAAATGCAAGGTAATTTAGGCTCGAGTGGTTGGCCACAGATTGAGTGTCTGGTGTGTGTGTGTGTGTGTGTGTGTGTGTGTGTGTGTGTGTGTGTTCTACTGACCCTGTTCTCATCGTAGATGATCTGCACCAGGCTGCGGTGCTTGGCCTCGCTGGGTGGCGGTGAGATGGGCCGCTCTGGCTCATGGGGCTTTGCAGCTTCCTCCTCCAGCTGTTGCTGTAACACACACAAAGATGACAGTTAACACCCAACAAGTCCAAAATGGTCCTGATGTTCCAGGAAGACCTGTGGCTCACCAGGCCCTGCTGCGAGGTTAGAGAGTGTGTGTTAGATAAGCCGTCCCTCCCCCAGCTCTCCAGCAGGGACGAGACTAACTGTCCCATTAGCAGTAATAGCTATTAACTCCCCAGGGCCTAGTTAATCAAAGACTTACTACAACAGCCTGTAAACAAAGCCAATGCCTGCTGTGTGGCTGGAACATCCAATGAGAGACAGACAGACAAAAGAAAACACAACAAAGGAAAGGCAAATGTGGGAAATGAACACCAGACAGATCCTGGAAAACAGCAGAGTTCCTCTAACTCACTAGTCACACTGGCATGTAACCAACCACTGCTTGGAGATCGGACTCCAGAAACAGTAAATTTGAGGAAGTACTGTCTGAACGGTAAACAAAACACAGAGAGACAGACAGTAAGTAAGAATTTGGGGGAAGGCAGAGTTCAGTCAGTCCTTGTTTGTCCATCTATCTTCCCAAGAAGGTGCACAGAAAGAGGAGCAAAAGCCTCGACAAACAGAAAGAAACTGTCTGATTACCTATTTACATTTCATGACACTTCTTCCATCATTTAATAGCTATTAGAAAATGAGCGAGCCAATAGTAAATGTAACCAAGAAGCATTAGAGAGGGACACCGATCAGACTGTGCATTCTTTCCAGATGTTGAAAAGGTGTAAATGGACCAGTCAGGATCATTAATCCTCCTACACCAAACTACGTCAATAGGCATCATGTGGAAGCAGCCACTTCCTCCAGCCTGTAATAATGGCAGGCGATAATGAGACGAAAATTATTCAAACACTTAAATTATTTATACACTGAATTTTCTAATGCGACACAGAAAACAGCAGTTTCAAAACATACAGTTACAAAGAAAGCATATGGTGCTGCTGTATGTAGCCTTCATCATAAGAGCAAAACCTTTTCTTGCTTATCATTTAGCAATGTGACTCATCGACGTGTCTGTGTTTGTTACTTCTTAGTTCTGAGCGAGCTGAATAAACGGTTTTAGTACAAGTTGCCCAGTTAAACTTTGGCTCATGTTCGTCAATCTTCCAAACTAGAGTATGTTAGAGCCGACCCAGCCTCGAGTACAGAAACTGCAAGAGCACTGATATGTATCAAATCATATCTGGATTTCATTTGGATAGAAAACGCGTAAAAAGAAAACCTGCTTTGGCATTTGAAATTGAAGCAATTCATCATTCTGGTTAAAAACCTTTCCTTGGAAGGACAGTTTATTTTCCTGCCTCTAGTCAATTTTTTATAGAAAGCAAGACCAAAGGTCAGATGTTTGAGTGAACGCTGACAAAAATAGAAATCGGCAGCCACTAGCTACTGATATTTAACAATTAACTGAACTTCTTAGGGGCAAAAATAACTGTCTGCTCAAAAAAGCTTTGTGAGACTGAAAAAATAAAACTCTTTCTATGTTTTGCGGGCTATGTGCTGAGACAGAAGCTGAGTGTATTCAGCTGTAACGAGCTGTCTGCAGGCTGAGGCCAAGTGTCGCTGAACGGTGTGTGTATATCTGATCTACAGTTAAGTCGGCCCCCTACATCTCCTTCTCATCTCCTGTCAGGGGCTTCGGGGAGGGGACAGGCGGCCCCCGGAGGATCCACATGAGAGTAGAGCGAGATGAATCATCGTGCGCCATGATAGGCCTGGATAAGCATCTGGTGAGAGAAACACAGACATTCCCATAGAGACCCCCCTTCCCTTTCCAAACCCGCCGCAGAGTAAAACAAAATAAACCAGCCATCCTGGGCTTGGCTGACACGACACAGGCTGGCGGTAACCTAAGCCTTAGCTCCCGCCCATCCACTTACTCCGCCAGAACTCTTTAAATAAAGTTTTACCACACCGCTTAATTAGTCCAGATGTTTTAATGCTTCAGGAGAACCGGACAGTAAAAAAAATATCCATAAAAACACTGAGTGTGTTTTGAGGGAGGGTGAGAGGGGAGGTTGTGATTTTTGCTTGTAAGCAGCAGAGTTTAGCCTCTCAATCATTCACAGGCTCCTGTTAAGAGCTGATGGTTTGATAAGCAGAAAATATCAATCTTGATGAGCTTGTTCATGTTCAGAAAGACACATTATTTGCCGAGAATGGCCTCCAATTAACATACTACCAAGACATAAGTGTTTTGGTTTATTTATTATTTGCCGGTTTTATTTTGGTTCCTTCTGCAATTTGTTGGAAAAGAAAAGAATCATTAAAAACTAAGACTATTCTATTAACAACGAGCAATGTACAAAACATTCAGGTGGCAGGCTTCTTGTTTTCTTCTGGCAACCATCGATTTGATCAGGTCAAATGTTGCTGTTGGCAGATTTTATCAGCTGCAACTAATTTACCTTAATTTGGACCAAAATATAATAATTAGTATAAAAATTAATGAAACCAAAACAACTATTTGTCTTGTTGTCAACAAATAATATGTGTGTCTTTCTGAACATGAGCTCATCAATATCAATAACTCCAGCTCAAACCAATGACTCCAGCTGCTGCAGTGGAGAGATGTCATTGATAATTTAGTGGTCAAGGGTCACATCATTAGCTTAAATACTCTCAGATGAGACTGATATCAACACATGTAGCTGGCATTAATAAATTAACCTAAGGTGACTCTTGAATAATATTGTTTTTAAATGATTAAGTATAACGAACAGCATGTTAATGTAACTGCAGGCGTGGTGGAGGAGGGATTCGGGTGGAAAAGAGTGAGCTCGACTATACAGTTTCTCTACTAAACATGGCAGGCGGCCAAAAGGGAGACTGTGTGGCAGGGATATGAGTGGTTTAGCAGTCACAAAACCTCCACCATAATCCTCCTCCTCCCCCCAGGGAAGCTGTTATTTATAGCCTTATATATTTTTAACCTACTTTTCTCCTAAATAAAAAGCCAAAGAGAAGAGGAGAGAAAAGGGAATGCAGCTGCCTGGAGGAGTGCGTGTACAGAATCGTGGCACAAGAAACAACTACAGAACTTGAATGCAGCGATTACAACACAGCAAAGTCTGTTTAAGACTTTATTGCAATGCTGCCAACTGAAGCCTGGCAGGGAGAGTCACATTGGAAAACCACACATGAACATTTCGAACAAGCCAGACACTGCCACTAAGAAAATTCAAGCGGGATGCCAGCACTGGCAAAGACGCCGACATCCACAAGCATGACAAATAAAGTCTGAGGTACCTCACAGTGCTTTCAGGCACGTCTGCCTGCTCAAAATACTACGTACAGAATGCAAATGAATGACATCACTAAGTGGTGTTTACTCAACTTCCTTTACCATCACACACCATCTCATCTTACAGGTTGTACATAAAATAAAGAAAAACTACTTTCAACAACATAAATCATGTCTACAAACACTTCTGTAAAAGGTGGGTCATATGAAGCTGCATGTCAAACAGTGCTGCCTTCATAGATTGCAAAACCGATCCATGTTGGGGTTGCCACCTCCTTATCACAAAGTGAATAAAAGAAAGTAAACACAATCGGGTACGGTTCATTATTTGTCTTCTTTTCAGTAGCTAGACAAATATGTATTTCGTAATCTTTGCGAAGGCCTTTCTGCTGCATACATTCCCACCGACACATGCATCGAGAGCTTTGGAGGTGCTACAACAACAACAAACGGAAGCTTAGGCAGAAATATATATCAATTCCAAAGCCAGAGGCATTTACAGCAGAAACTTCTCTATGGAGAAACATAAATCTATCTTAAAATCAAAGAGCTAAGCAGGAAAACTTGAGATAGCATCAGTCTACAATCTCTAAACACAAAGCAAGATAAACCTCGACGTTAAGATCGGCTCCACGGGTGTGCAGACCTGTTTCTTGCGAAGCTTGCAGATCTGCTGCTCCACCATGGTGATCTCCCTGTCCACACGGTCCATGTTCTGGATCAGCTCCTCCTTAGAGAAGCGAGCCGGCACCAGATCCAAGTCAGGGTCCATATGGACCGGGCTCACGGGGGAGATTGGCTCCAGTTTGCCCATGGCAGTCCCACGCTCCTGCAGAAGCACAACCGAGAGAAAAGTGGCACGGTCAGATGTGACAGATGTGTATAATGTAAAGGTGCAGATTATTTTCTACGTTAGTTGATTATTGAAACGAATAGTCCAAAACCCACTGATTTACAGTTTTCTGTAATGTAAGAAAAAAAGAAAAAAGAAAATCCTCACATTTGAGAAACTTTTGTATTTGTTCTTGAAATATGGCTTAAACAATCGATCGATTATGATGTGATGATTACATTTCTGTCGATCGACTAATCAATGAATCGACTATTTTTTCACGTTTAGTATACAATAATATTTGGTCCTTAGTATTTTTACACTCTAGCAAATTCAAACAATAAATTCATTTAATTAAAATCTGAAGGGAGAGGGAAGAAAGATGAATTACAGATCACAGGTCAGTGGAAGGTATCTGAGACTGGAGCAGAAAGACCCTCTTGATAGGACTTGACCATGTTGGAGGAATGAACTTGCACATTTGCATGTCTTCTCTCTCCTGCTCAAAGCACCTCAGTCTTCCTCTGATTGCGAGACCTGTAGGTTACTAAATCATCCAAACACAGCCCGCGTATCCTTTGGGAAGGTAACACACGGCCGTAATTAAGTCCTCTGGGTAATGAAAGTCAGCGTAGTGTCTCAGTGTCACTCGACCACACTAATGAATATGAGGTCACAGCCTCCTTTGCCAGGATTATGCACAAGAGCCCTGGCAGCTGTCTCTGTTTAAGAGACTTTGTTTGAAATGTGACATACTCAGTTTTTAGAATGTAGGGGGGAAATCTGAAGGGAAGTACGTGTGTGTAGCTTAAAATTCAGGAGATATTTAATAGCCGTGTCTTCTGGCAGAAAAATGGAAATGGTGTACGTCTGTCAGTCAAACAATAAACAGTGCGGCTCGTTAACTGAGTAGCCGCACTGATGGAAGCAGAGAGAAGCGATTCATCAAACCAATGATCTTCCAAGTGCAGCACAGTACTCCTAAATCAGCATACAGACTCTGAATACACACTCAGAATGTAAAGCCCTCTTCAGTAGAGTGTTGGACCATCCCTGGTCCACCTTCAGTAAAAAACAACTTAAAAATATGTGTAAAACAGGTGCACTAATAAAAGACTAAAAAAAAACAACAAAGATAGAAGCAGCAAATTTTTATTTTAAAAATTAGTTGGTCATCAATAACCATTGTTACCCATTACTTATCTCTCTATCTCACTGACTAATTGTTTCAAGGATAATGGAGATCAGCAGGTCATTCATTACATTTCACATAAATGTTTCCCTTGATTCATTCGAGGCATTTATCTTGGAAGTAACCAGCTTCTTCTTGGAGATTGCCATGAATCTCGTCTATTACAATAACAACGTACTAATGTGCGTGTTAATGCTCCCCAAACATTACACCAGTACAGTGGTAACAATGAATGATGAGCCCAGCACCTTATGCTGTTTAGATCACAGTCAACTATTGTCGTGTTTCAATTTAAACTGGAACTCATCAGCCTGTCAGATCATAGACGGTTTGATGAGGTGTCTTGTGATCTGGTCCACATACACCTGTGAGTGTGCTGCCTTCAAAAAGCCCAGCGCACAGAAAAACATGTTTTTGTTTTGTTTTTTTTCAAAGTCTGGTAGATCATGCTTTAAGCCAATTCTCAGTAATCCTTTCACATGCAAGGCAAGAGTGGAAACAGAGCTGCTGTTACATGCATCTGTTTATGTAACAACACATGCAAATGTTAAGAGAGGGCCCACTTGTTCTGCAGGGGCAGGATTTGATCTTTTCCTGATCACTGGCTGTTTGTGTTCTCATGCTTTCTGCGTGTATGTGAGCAGTCTGGACTTATAGCCTCCATAAATGAATGTGCGTGTGATTGAGCTTGGGTTTTGTTCTGCGTTATTTTTAAATGTCTGAAATGAAGGTTATGTAAGTGGGCTAATCTGGACTAGGCAGGCTGCATTATAGCCCCGTAGACCTGCTGTGATTGAAAATGTCAGTGCCACAGGATGCTGAGGGGCTGCGCTAGATGAAGAAGCCATTGTTTGCCAAAGCTGGTTGATCACAAACATTCACTATATATAAATACAAAAAAAAAGAAAAAAAGCTGCTGGGACGGTTCAACTTTGTCTAAAACAGCCTTGAGTGTAAATAACACCACTACCCTCCTGACCTGTGTTGCAGCTCAGCATGCCAGAAACCTCTCTCAGGGGACAAACTCATGGTGATGTAAAAGCAGATATCATTACATAAGAACAAGTCATCATTGAATGTGTGCAGTGGTTTTGGGAGAGGGCATCACAAGTTCAGCTCTTTTAATTAAAACTTAAATTCTTCCTTTCATTCCTGCCTTTTCTTCTGTTGCCACTTCATTCTGCTGCAAACTTAAGGATGGTAAAGTGTGTGCAAATGTTCAGAGAGTGTGTTAAACCGTGAGGGATCTGATGATATGACAAAACTATCAAGCAGCCTGTGTTTTTCAGGACTGTTGCATTTTCCCTCTGGTCTGGTGCCCTACACTGTCCTCTGACCCTGTCAACAGTACAGCAGCACATCTACAGCTACTACACCTGTGACATAACGTGGAAAGGTCACAGGTCAATAGCTAAGCCCTTTGCCCAGCACAGCTTACAGCTCATAAGGCCTCGATGACCCCGGCCACATTTAGAACATACCACTGCATGATGTCTCCAGCTGTGCGTGCATCAGGGTTTTTTCACATTACCTCTGGGTGTTGTAGCGTGTCTGTAAATGTGTTCTGTTTGTGAGCACTGGCCTGTGTGACTGAGTCACGTAGTCTTAAGTGTATGCATTCCAGACAACAGTTGAATAAAGCCACAGACATCCTGTTTTCATGCTACAATGTGCATTTAAGTTCACAATAGTCGCTCTAGTTTGGACATTGACCCCTGTCTTAGTGTGTCTCAGTGAGTACACAGCAGATACTACTGAAACTGAGGTGACTGTGGTAAGAGGTTTAAAAGCTTAATCTCATGATTAAAGAGAAATAATTTAAACTAGAGAAAATAAAACTACAATGTGGAGTGAACCCAGTCTCAATAGGTTCTATGCTCTAAACGAGGTTGAGATTTAAAGGGAGATCTCTGAAGTGGAAGAAACTTAAAGGTGCACGTTGTGTGGATGAACTTGTTGTGAACTGGGAAATTGAACAACTTTTTCTGCTGTTGCTGCTGCTTTTTTAAAGTTTTGTTCTTTGAGCCAAAGACTGATTGTGAACATATGTCGATTTTACATCATTGTCTTGGAACATTAAGACTACTGGTCCTCAGTGAGTGCTGTCTTACATGGTTGGCTGCAGCTACAGATTATTTTCAAAAATGTGTAATCTGTTAAATGACAATAAGTGAGTAAATCTGAGAAAATCAAGTGGGTCAAATAAAAATTGTATTTAAAAAATTAAGTATATATATTTTTAAAATCATGGCTTATTTGCATTTGCTAAAGGTTCAAACGTCACCTGCAAGAATGTGGCTAAAGCTTCCTTAAACTGCCTCCTTAAACAGCATCTGACTGTCGCTGCTGTTCATAGGCTCAAAAACCAAAACACTGTAGAATCCTTGTTATCACTTTCTGGATGTAGACAGTCGTGTTCAAGCCAGTGTGTGTTGACTACTGGAATCTTATGTCCCTGATTGCTGAACATCTTGAGTCAATAAGGACATCAGTCCTGATAAAGAGCCGCTGGTATTATGACTAGAACGACTCTACACACTCAAGTTTCAGTTTCACTTCTTTCTATCCTAATTCTATCCCAAGTGTTAGTTATTCCTAATTTGCTCTGTCTTCATACACTTCTCTATCTCTGTCTTGTTAGTTGAATGTTTAAATGGCAGTATCATTAAATTAATTTCCATCCCTTGTAAAGACGTCTGGTCATCCAAGCCAGGCAAAAATAATACTACAGGTCCCAGAATTCTGGGGACAGCGGAAAAACTACTGTCATTTGAATAAAGGAGTCCATCATTCTGTGAACAACTGGGAGTCTGTGAACAGCAGGGCACAGTGAAACTGACAAATGTTTGAGAGCACTCAGTAAAGAGGGAGTCTCTCATTCTGATGTGATTTTATATCTTATTCCCTTTTTTAAACTACAGAATCAGGATTGCTGCACGATGGTGTACAGTAACAAAATGTTGCTTCTGTCCTCTGATTCACCGTGAGTCATCGGCACCAGCTTTGTCTGACACTCCTGGCCGACTCCCTCTCTTCTTCTCGTACTTTGTCTCTGACTCCTCCCTTCTCCTTTCCCCTTTTATCTGTGACTCCCTACACTTGCCCTTTGCCCATTTTCAGTTGTATCTCCCCTTATATCCCCGCTATCATTTGGTGCACTTGTTCCATGCAGTGATTGCATCTGACATGACTTATATAATGGGTTTACAGCCTTCTGTGCTCTGAGGGGAATTGCCAGCATTCCTGAATACTTCCCTGCTAGCTTAAGATTCAATGTTTTTCTTTCCTGTATCCTCTGTTATTGGTGCATCTATTTACCATTCCTTGGTTGTCTGCCTCCCCTGGCAGTTTGAAGCACTCTGTGTAATGTCAGGAACACCTCCACATCAGCAGCTCTACACTGCAAGCAAGTCGTATTGATGTTCAGTTCACACAGTTTCATCCTCAGTCTTTTGAAATCTAGGTCAGCTCTATTATTTATTAATTGCTGTTTCACGACTCCCTCAGTCTTCCTGCTGCTGCTCACAGAGCTCCATCTCCTACAGTGTAGAACCTCCTTCTCTGACTTCTGCTGTGGTGTGTCTAATAATATCCTTTGTGTCTCTGCAGGAGGTTGGCAGGATTCATCAAACAAAAGATTTCAAGAACACAGTCGTAATTTTCGTTTTTTACATTATGAATCATAATTTAAGTATAAATTCAAAGACACTGTGACACATGCAGCCTTTGATTGTCACAATTATGTAGTATTTATTTATTTTATTAAGTATAGTTTATAAGTATACACTTTATACTTGTACTAATTATTTGTCATTTATTTGTTGACCATGTTGTTCAACATCATATACTGTATTTTACAGAGACCACTGACCTTTGCCATATCCTCAGCTGCTCCCAAAGGCAGCGGTGGCCGGTGGGACGAAGGCCTCATCAGAGACTCTGGTCCCATCTCCAAACGAGGCCGTTTGATCTCTGCATACTCCACCTCTGATTGGCTGCTGTGCTCTGGCAGGTAGATGTGCTCATAGCGGATATGCTGCTCTTGTCCTCTGCAACAGAAACAATACAAACATGGCAGATTAGAGAAAAGTATGGGAAGCTACTGAAAAAAACTTACAAGCATAGTTAGCGCAAAGATGGCACAGCCACACAAATAATGTAATTGCTATATAAATAAATAAGTGAAACTACAGGCCCACTGTTTCACTCTGTGCCAAATGAGTCTTTCATCCTATTTGGCCGCTCCAAGCACCAGTACTCTAACAGTGCAAATAGACAAGCATCAAAATCCAGGGGTTGGCTGGTCTGACCGGGTTTTCGTAAATGACAGCTCACTTGACTGCAGTTATCCAGACTAGCCGGGCTCCTTATGTACTTGGGAGTCGGGTTTCCGAGATTGACAGTGTTGTGTTAAGAAGAGAAATAGATTAACTTATCTGAGTAAACTTGAATGTCAGTTTTGGACAAACTGATGTTCCAGGTTAAATAACTAATCTTAGATGTGAAGACATTAGTCACATTGAGACATCGATCTCCCGAGCGAGCGACGAGGCTTGGTGCTGGTTTTGTTTAAACACGCTGGCCTAATGAAATCCCATTTTTTCAGGCTACATTTAACCACACAAAGACACATTTGTACAAAAGCACAAGATGAGTTACAGCCTCAGACCAGGCTGACCTAAATCTTTACTGTTGTGTTCAAGGCACACACAAACGCCAGCTGGCTTGATTTGGTTCAAACAGAATCATCATAAAGCAATCACTGAAGACCATTTTTTTCTGCAAAATGGGAACATGTAATGGGTCAGTCAGTAGTGGAAAGTGGAAAAAAGGGAAGCAAGAACACTGGAAATGGTGACTCACTGTAACACTACCATCTAATGGTTTTAAATATAGCAGCGTATGCTAGGGTGGCTCTTGTGTGGGGTTTTGCTGGCATTACTATTCAGTCAATGGCCACATACACGAAGCCAAAGAAGTGCTTTGTTTAGAATTGCAGTAGGAGCTATGGCACTCCCTATACTGTACCCCAAAACTAGACCTGATCCCGAGAGCCAGGAATGCTAACAATTACACTAACAGCCACTGGAGGAGGAGGCACCGTCCTGTAATGTGATCTGGTCATGATCTGCTGTATGTGTTCTGTGGGGGGATACAGCCAGAAACAAGCTAAAACGCATGTAGTCAAATGACAGCTTCCAAATGTTAACGGCACTGGCTACTTAGATCTGGGAGATTTTATTAGCCCACTTGTAAATGACTCCCTGTTCTTACTGAGGGAACGGTTTTCTCAAGTCGGCCCTGAAGGCAGATGTCAGAATGTCAGTGAATTTGCTGCCAGTGTCAAAATGGAAGTGGCTTCTGAAGAGAAGAGGGAAAACACAACCATAATTGCTGGTCCAGGCCCACAATGGCCTAGTGTGTGGTTTCTTTATGTGTCAAAGAGCATGGAGCCTGTCTCTGCCTTGTAGGGTGCTGGTGGGGTGGTGTAGACCATCCTCGGACTACACCAGAGATTTATGCAGGACAGATATGTCACGTCACTTATGTAATATGCAGGGCTAGGTCTGCGCGTTAAATGGTGTCATGGGGAGCCGAAGAAAGAAATGGATTGTGGATGTTTATCTGTGTGAGTGCCTAAATAGTACCTCGAAAAATAGGGGGCCAAAATTAATACCCAGATGGTGTGTGACTGCTCCCCCCGAACACATTTTTCTCACTCATTCAGTCGCACACTTCCTCATCTCCATAGAGGGCTGGCACTTACATAATCACATCATCAAGCTCCAGCCCACCCCCCTCTCCTCTTCCCCTCTCTCTCCCTCTTTCTTTCTCCCTGTCCCTCTTGTGAGCGTGCAGAATAATCTGATCCCAGGGGAGGATTTGTCTGGAGGATGAGAGAAAGAGATGTGTGTAGAGGCGGGGGGAGGCGGAGGGAGCGGGGAGGAGAGGTGGGGAAACACAACACAACATCCCCACAAGAGCTCCATTACTTTCTTGCTGGTTTGGGCCCCATTACGACAAGAACAGAGATCATGTGTGCAGATAGCAGCCTGTTATTGTGAAAGCACTACGCCGTTTGTGCGGCTGCCAATCTCTTCGTTGCTCCCCAGCTGTGCACTGCGCAGGAGCGGCTAACAGAGGAGCCAGGCTAACTGCAGCACAGCTGGGATGAATGAAACTGACAGAGAGTGAAGAAGAGAAAAGACAACGGGTGGAGTCCAAAAACTCACAAAATGTGCTCATGCCCACTTTTCTCTTCATATTTCTAAACAAAAATGGCATTACTCCACGGCCAAAGCAAGGAGAGACTGAGATATTTACAACTGCTAAATGCTGGATTCTGAAATAAATGAAAGCTATTTTACTAATTACTAAGTTACGGAGAGAGGAGGGTTATCTTTGGGATCTACGAGGCATTGTAACGTAGACAGAGGTGGGAAAAGTAATCAATTCTTCGATGCTTTATAATTCACACTTGAGTACTTCAGCATTGATGCTCTAAACTCATCAGAATAATTGCAAATGAAAAACATAGTTGAAAATATTATAAAAAACTAAATGCAAATAAATGTCAGTAAACGTGCACAGGAATGGGAACACTGGAGAATACTACTTTAATAGTTTACAGATAAATGACAAGACTAATCGCAGCTATTATACAAACTCATTTTGCATTATTGCACCAGATTTGTTTGCACTCTACTCTGTGTTCTGGCCAGAAAAGAAACCCTGTTAAGTGGTTTCTCTCTCTTGTTACGCTTGCTATAAAATGTATTCTCACCCTTCTCAAGTAGCCTGGGTGATCTCAGACAGATGGGAAGAGGCGGAGTGACTGCGATATTGCATGGAGTAAAGAGGAGGATGAAACAACTAGCACAGTGTCTCACCAGTGATTATACTGTAGTGGTTTTCTGACCTGTAATTAGGGTAGATTTGGAGCATTAACTTAATAGCACATTTTCACCTTCTCCTCAGTCCAAGACAATGAAAGAGGAGACGAAAGATATATGGATCAGTCACACCGAGATAGAGATAATGTCATTCCTAAAGGAAAGTGCAGTTTCTGAGGCCCTGTTAGTGCTTACATCCTCAGTCAGAATGTGAACAACCCTGAGCTGGCTACAAATGGAGACGTGGTGTGCAGAATTACTGAGACTTATGAAAAGACAAGTACACATCTGAGAGGAGAATAGATTGAAGGATTGCCAAGGCCAGAATTACACTATTCAGACTCTGAATGAGGACACAGAATGAGGGCTTCAGACTGGATTCTAAGCCCTCTAAAGGAATGCTCAAGGCCCCATACATTCAGCTGACTCCCCACCCACAGACGTCTGCCAGCAAGACCAGTGGTTTACTTCACTTTCTCCACAAAGAAACACGGGCTAACTGCTAGTCTCCCCTCTTGATATGATACTTATTTTTTATGTAGTGAAAAACAACCTCACTGCCGCACTGTAGAAGTTGCACAAGGCATCTGTCTTGCAGAAACAGGCATCATGTATACTGAGAGTGACTGCCAAAGCACCACTGATTGAATGAAGGGTGTCAGCAAATCAGGAGCTGGTGGGTAGCAGTTGAACAGTGTGGTGTTTATTTCTGTATCAACCCATGACCCAGTGTTCCCACATTGTGGGCTAGGCTATGCTAACCATTAAACAGGACCAACCCACAGCTCTGTGCTTCACATCGAAGACCATAATCCCATCTGATTGATCGTTAAAGACGCCGACACAACACGCTACAGAGTCATTCTACCATCTGCTGTCTGCTGCTGCCTAATAGGTACAGAAATTACTTCACAGCTGATTTCTAATAAAATAAACCTCTTGAAAATAGGTATTTCTTGCATGTTTTGCAAATTTCCCCACTGTGGGACGAATAAAGGTTTATCTTATCTTATCTTTTAACATATGTGAGAAAATCTGCCATGACAATCAACTGAGGAGGGAAAAAAAACATTCTTGTGACTTATCCTCTTATCCTCTGTGCATCATGTAAAATTCATGGAATGCACATAAATTATTCATTAGTACTCATCAAAACTCATCCTGCAAAAAAGCGTGGCTATATAAATAATAAACAACTTTGGTAGGTACAAGACCTGAGTCTCCAGAGAGAAGTACTATGCATACAATACTTTGCCTGACTTACTGTTGGTCTATTGAAGATGGCAAAACTCTGCAAGCTCCATTGCCCCGCAGAGCCGTTTAACACAACATTACAGAGGAACGGCTTGCGGTTGCCAATTACATAAGGATTACACTGGGGGAGGGTTAACAGGCGCAGGCTTTAGTAGAATAATACTGCATAAAAATGCAGCCTGCATAACATTTCCATTGAGCATGCTTTGTCCCTCAGCCGTCAGGACTAAACAAGGACAAATACATTAAAGGGGCAATGCTACCATTTCCATTTTTGTGAATACAACAACAGCACAAGATGCATCTAGTATCTGAAAACATGTATGCCACTGAAAATACCATGTCATCTACAATCCTCAGCAGAGGAGGATGGTGAACAAGACTGATAATAATATAATGCAGTTTTCAGATAACGGTATATTAGGTTGGAATATTTTCATGTATTAATTTTTGTGCAACTTAAGATGTTTTTCTTTTATATACTCAGATGCTAAATTTACACTGTAAATAGTATTACACAAATACATGATACGACTAACAGTACCCAGGATCGAAACACGCTGCCATTATGAGCATGTTGCACCTACCTCTCATTCCCCGGCTGAAACTCTGAAAGTAAGGAAGGCCGACGGCGATGTGGCTGGGCCAGGTGGGAGCTGTAGTCCCTGGCATGATGAGAGTGGTAGTCCACCAGTCCCACTTCCTGGAACACAAACCACAACAAGTTGTCAGTGTAGAACAAGATATCCTGCATTTATCCTTGATCTCCATGAGAAGGTTGCAAAGACTCCAATAACATTAAATGTTTACATTCCCATCCCCTGTCTTATTTCTTCTGTAATATCCAGTCCTTTTCTCCCCAGCTCTCATTCCTCCCGCTCCTTCCATTTGTTTCTCACACAAGTGGGGTAACCCATGCAGCTACTGTAAACTTGTGCCTCTGCCAATCAGGGATTGTGGGACATAGTCCGTCAACTCTCATCTCCTCCTGAATGTGATGATAAGGGGGAGTGGTGGGATTAACTACAGGTGCAGCTGTGGAGATCCTGGGGGGTAAGCCTTCGATTCTCCCACCATACAAGAACAAAAAAAAAAGCCTTGCAAACACTGGAGGTCACTGAATGAACTTCTACATCAGCCAGAGGCCTCTTCTTTGAACCACAGACAGCTTTGTCCCTGATATGTAGAAGAACATAATCTAGATAATTAGGATATGTGGGTGGAAATAATGGGGAAGACCTTAATGTGACTCCACGATGACAACATGAACTTTCAACTCAAACATCTAATGAGGGAACAGGTCTGTGTGCACAACATTGTAACATGGGAATGTTTCTGTTGGAAAAACACCAGTGGGGGCCTCTGGGGTCAGGCCCTCTCCGGTGGTTCAGAGTAATGCCCTGTTTACTAAATATCCGCCGAGCAGGCAGAGCCAGAGCTACAAATCCAGTAAAATCTCTCGAAAGGTTTTACAGGCACCACAGGTGTGCCAGGCCTCTTACCGTGTGTGCCCGTTGCAGCTGCAGTGGTAGAGTGGCAGGGTTTGGCAGGTGCCGTGTGTCCACAGTCCTCCGGCCCGACGGCACAGACTGGGGATGAGAGGACATGCTGGCACAGCCGCTTCCTCTACAGGCAGGAAGTGGGTGTGGCTCCAGAGCAGATGCCGTGCATTATCGGCTGTTTCTCTTAGCCAGCAACCTATAGAAAAAAAAAAAGTGCCATGAGACATTTTTGGTAGCTGAACAACCTGAGTGGAATTGCCTTGGACACTTTCACACCTGCAAAAAACATTATGCAATATGCGTAAGCTCAGAGACAATTTGATCTTTTCTGGCTAGCACCTCCAGAGTAGCTAGAGATGAAAGCGTGCGTCTCTGTCTGCCCCGGATATCAGAATGTCATCACCTCCCTACTACAGCTGCCACCCCCCTCCACTGCTCCTTGTGTTGTTGGAGTTAGAGCCCCTGCACCTGCTAGACTGAACTCCTGCTTTGCTGCTTACTGAATGGCCCACTGTCCTCACACTGAGGACGCACAGACAGACCAGCCAAGTCAAGCAGCTAGTCCATAAACCAAAAATACTCTGAGTTTAATGGGGCTTTGGAGGCAACATAAATAACTCAATGACAGTAGAGCCAGACAATATGCAAAAAAAAAAAAAAAAAAACACATTATGATTATTTTGAAAAATAATGAAATTGTGATACAAGTCACGATTTCAGTGAGGATAAATTTTGCATTTCATTTTCACTGAAAAAATGATGTGATTTTTGCTGAGGTTTATACCAAACATGTTCCCTTACATCTGGAGAAAGTGATTTGTGGTATGAGGCATCTCCATAGCACCACAATGCTTATTTTATAAAAGAGTTTGTTGTGACACATTTTACCTTTATCTAAAAAAAAAAAAATTGCAGCTCCTGCAATTCAGCCATATTGTGAATCCAGTGATATTTCGATTAATTGTTCAGCCCTAAGTGACAGAAGATATGCAGGACTCGAGAGTCAGCCAACAGAACTCCAGATGGTGTTATGCAAACTAGAGAAGACTCATCTACATCCAGTGTGTCACGTAATGACCAGGAATGATGATATAGTAAAGACAACCACAAACCAAGCTGTAGCACGCCCCCACATCCCCTCTGTAAACACTCAGGGCAGAGATGTTTATTCTGCTCAGAGGTAATGAGTGAAAATACAGAAGCGAGAAGAATAATCCTATTATAGTGACCATGTTCAGATGTGGTCAGCTTGTTACTGCACCATTCTCAGGCACTCCTGTGATAGTAGTAGTGGGTGGACTAGTACTCATGACATGTGTCCCTGTCACTCCTGCCAACAAAGAAATTAGGACTCCTGCCATTTCTATGGGCCTCTGACTAATGACGCCTCTCTCTCATAGCTCATGTTTCAGGACTGTGAGAGGCTCACAACAAGAGGCACGGTGGCAGAAATATGGGCTCTCAACATGGCACTGATCGAAATCTTGACAAGATAGCAAAGTGCTCTAGGTGCACTGCAATTTTCTTGACTGAATGGGAAAACCGCCACCACTGAGACAACCTCCCAAAAAAACAGTCCTGATGGATTTTATTCCTAGATGACAACGAATGAGATCTGACACTGAATGTAACTGTTCACTTCAATCTGTATTTTAAAATTAAGAATATACAGATGAAAATAATAACCATAATTAATAGCAATAATAAGTAATGTTGAGAAAAATGGAAATTTTATGAGATATTCAATCTTATTTAACAAATTAATCATTAAAAACATTAAACAAACACTACAAGCTAATTTTTCTTTACTGGTCTTGTTATAATCCAAATAAGAAGCGTTTAGGTGTTTCCTTATTTTGATGATAACACACAATCCAAATAGAAGACCTGGCTGTGATGATATGTGAGACATATGTATATACTGTACTAAATCAACAGATCCTGTTTAGTGGCCTAGGATTAATGGTACCATCTCAGTCCAGATTAGTATGATTTCCTGACACTGATCACGATGCAGTTTTCTGCTTTTCTCAAATAATTCTCAACCTAAATGTCACAATTTTTAATGAAAACAAAAAGAATAACCCCAGGTCGAACTCACAGCCAATGATGGTCTATAAACAGTGTAATATTAGCCCTGTAGTGCTAATGCCAGGTCAGTTCGCCGCTGTTGGCTGTAGTTCCTCATAATAGTCTCTTGAAAGTCCCAACCTGAACAGGGCTTGAGTAACGACCTCTGCAACAGTAGTAAACAAGCACTTTTTATAGCACAATGAACCTGAGACCAGATAACACCACAAGGTCCCTACAGCGTTGGCAAAGTCTAACCTAGAGTAGAGAGTCAGTGTGCCAGTCGCCATTGTCTGACTCTAGTTTTGACTCTTTTGCAGTACAAAGAGAGGCACTATCTGCCCTTCCTTCCTGCTCGACTGTCACTAGCACAAAGTGTCACTTGATTTCAGTTACGCAAAGGGCTCTATTACGAACAGCTGAACATGGCTCTGGCTTTAAGGAACAGAGGAGCTCTGTAAACACGGGCTCAGAGAGGCCACGAGATAGGAAAACACCGCTGAAAGTCTCATACCAACTAGACTTTGCCTCTGTGTCAACTCAGCAAAACTGTGGCTTCAAATATTTTCAAGAAACTGGTGCGAGCTCATCTTCTGGTCCGACAGACTTGGGTAAGTAGACCACACAAAGGGAAGTGCTAAAGTCCTAGGGGAGACCTCACTGCTGTGAAATACTAGATGAGGAAAACCCATGGTATTGACATAACACGTAAATATGTGCAACAAAGGGCAGAAAAAGAGGCCAGCAAGACAAAGAGAGAGTGAGATAAGCCATCCTCCTTGGAAGCCTCTCTTTGATGGCCGTCCAGTCCAGGGAGAGTCCCCTGAAAAGGACGAAAACAAGTCTGAAGGCAGTCACAAGATCTGCAGAGGACAAAAAACCTGAATCAAGATGAGAGGGCCAACACAATGAGAGAGCTTTGACATAAACTCTGAGGCGAATGGGGCCTTCCAGACGAGAGGCTAAACACATGCACTGGCACTGCTACAGACACCCACAGGCAAGTCGATGGCTCACTGCCAACACTGCGAATGAACTCAGTCACCTCGCTCTCTCACTCTAGCGTGCTTTCCTTCTCCCCCTCTTTTGCTTTCATCTTCTGCACAGAGTAGAGTGGGCCTCAGCCTTCAGCGGTGCGAGCCAATATTTCATCCTCTTACCCCCTCCCCACCCTCCCTCTCCATTTTAGGAATGGCTGTGGAAATACTAGCACAGAGCTCACAGACGGCTTCCAGCCTGCCAAGGAGAGCAGGAGGCCGACTTCAAACAACAGTCTAATTCTACTGACATAAACAGTTAATCAAATCTCTGTCTGGTCTGACTCGGTAGCTTGACAGTCAAGCTCTTAAAGAGAGTACAAGGGATTCAACAGCTTGTAACATATTTTTGATAAAAGCCTTGATAGCATGGCTTGGACCTTGATAGCACAGAGCAACGGCAAAAATATACTGTTAATTATAAATATCCATGAAAATATTATGCCGGCATTATTATTTTAAAAAAGCCTAATTTGGGTATTGAGCTGTCAGCAAGGACTTCTGCAATTATTACGACAGCCAAAAGAGACGCTGGCTCCATTCGGATGCACGGCGCTGTAGTGAAAAGGCAGATGAGTGAACTGTAATGGGCATAAGGCTTGGTCTGGGAACAACATCAGAAGTCTATAAAGCAGAACCCTACAGAGCCGAGCTCAGGGGAGGGGGGCTGCTAGGACTCTCAGCCTAGGAATGTGGCACCCTGTCAGGTCTCATAAGGATTTATCTCCCTGGAGCCTCATTACCGAAGGGTCCTGGACAAGGAGGCTCTTGCTCGCCTATCCTTTCACTCACTCACCCTCGATACCGAACTGCTCACTAACACTATACATGCAGGCAAACACGCATTTTCAAATGACCCTTATCTTTACTTTCAGTACAGGTGGTGAGGTTCATGCGATATTGGGACAAATAATGTTTTGACTTTGTAAAACAAAATGTCGAGGAGCTTCTGCATTGGCTTCAACACTCATCTGCAGTTGTTGGTTGCTACTCCAACCCTTCACCTCCCTCCGCACCCACCCAAATTTAACATGGAAACAAAGCTCTCACAATTAATCTGCTGAAGCTTCAGAACTGGGGCCCCAAGAGGTTTTTTAAGGTCAGTGTGTAGAAACAAGGTCAATCTGTGTGGTAAGCAGTTCCTCACAGCACAAACACTCAAACCTTTTACATTTGACCTCACCCATTTTTCTATTATCAAAACACAATATATGGCAATTACCCAGGGAACCACACTACGCCTGTTAACAATTTGTCTGTTTCTGAAGAGACTCAATAATATTTTCTTGACTGCTTTCTATACAACTAGAATTACCACCTCGTGGTTGTTTGCCTCCACCAACCAGTCATGTCTGTCCAGATTCAGATAACAAATGGAGTGAAAACTGAAGGAATTTAATAAAAAGTATTCAGTGTATTTTTGGGTGAAATTCAAGTTATCACTGTATTGACATGTATGATTCCAGTGAATAAGTTCCAGTGAGAAACAAGCTGTCTTCACTTACAGACTATTTTTACAGAGCACAGAGGACCGAGAGAGCTTCATCACACGGTGCATCGACAATCGACTGAAGCTCAATATCAGTAAAACCAATGTGACTCCTCCACATGCATCTTCAACCCAGCAGCACAGAAGAGAAACAGAAAACATGAAGCCTCTGTAAATGACAGCCGTCCACGTGGAGGCATAATAAAACCTCACTCTTTAAACTCCTGTACTCTAAATGGCCTACTCTTCTTGCCCCGTGTGTCGTCAACCGCTTGGCAAGAGTTAAATTAATCCAAACACAGCAAAGTAAAGAGAAGGAAGTCACAGTACAACAGCTAGTAAAAAAAAAAGAAAGGTGATTGCAAACATCTTTAAATTAACAGTTGGACAACAACAGGAAAACTACTCATAGATCTGCCAAGCCCGAGTACTACGCCCTTTAGCTGCCAAGCAGTAATATCCAAACAATGCTGACACGGCGGAATGCCCTTTTCCTGGTAGACAATGTCATACTGACATTCACAAGGGGGAAGACAACACAAGATCAATGTAGTGCAGAGGCCACATTGTAAGATATTTTAGTGCGGGGGCACATTTAACCCCAAACAAAGCAGAGAAGATGAACGTAAATTCATTTTTTTAAATCAATATTGTCAGAGGAATCTAAACAAATATTTAAATCCAAATTAATAAGGTCCTCCAACATTACTGGGCAAACAGGCAGGCAGGAGAATGAGTTATTAACAGAGAAGTAAAATCAGATGTTAGGTGACAGAGAGAGGCTATAAAAGGCAGCAGGTGTTATAATTATTGCCGGTGTGCCAGCTTGATATATAGTGCAGCTCCTGGCAGGCGGCTAGCGCATCGCTATTAGTACCAAACAGTGAAAGAACATCCCGACACCCAAAGCTGATCTTGCCTTACATCTGCTCAACTTTCAGACAGGAAATCGGCGGTCACAACACACAGTCAGCAACTGAAGGGACTGTGAGAAATGCGTGAACACCCAGTCAACTTTGGCACAGCTGTAATTTGTCTAACACAAAGAGGTACAATCATCTGCTTAAACCACAACCTGTCACACCTTTCATTTCGAGTCTGACTGAACGGCACACTTCCCATCATGTTAACGACAGTATGATTAGCAGTGAAGAAATACCTGCAGCCACAAGCAAGGAGTGAAAAACAACAAAAGTGCTTGTGAAACTGAAAATGGAAGTAGCATCAAGATGTCAACAATGTTAAAATGCAGCAGTTACAACCTTAATATGGATTATATTTAGCTTTGACATCAGACATGACACTGTTGAACTGTATCAGTACAGGATAACAAATGTATTTTCAAAAAATAATAAATGATGATAATTGATCATTTCACTTCAATACAATATGTATCAAAACATGAGAATCTGCTTTAGAATCAGACTGTGAAACATTGCTCTGAAAGCCATGAAACAGAAAAACACTGAGCTTTTGTCTAATGCCTACCATGAGATGTCTGCTACACTAAAGAGACTCCATATTCTGAAATTCAAACAACTGGAAAGTGAGGTGTCAAAAATAGTCTACCTAATTTGCTTGACTGATAAACGGCACATTGACAAAATGTTATGTTGCCCAGATATCATTTTAGGCCGTTGCTAAAAGATGTGGGCATCAATTACACCACTACTCAAAAGTGTAGTGCTTCTTCCTTCTCAGACAAGAAAAGGCAATTACAGAACTCAACTCAACCTTTTAGCTCAGTATTTATTTATCGCTTTTGTAACTTAAAAATGTTGAAAATGGGGAACTTGAAAGGATTCATCCATCATAAACAGACCTAACACTCAAGGATTTCTGCTCCACAACAGTAAAATGAAAAAATACAGCCTGGTGTCTATTGCCTCTAACCCTTTGCTAGTGTAGCCCAGAGGTGAGCTGCCCCCTGAAAGCCGCTGAGTCAAGTCACCAGTGGAGACGCCCTCGAGTCAAAGCTCGTGTCGTCAGTCGAGTCACTTCTTTAGCTGCTTCATCGGACACGGAGCGAAGCAGGTTAACAGTAGGACCGGCTGTAAACTCTTACAGACTGAATCTCTGGCTCTGATTGGGTGGCTCACCCTGATTTTCTTACCCCAACCATAAACAATCTCTCTCGTTGTGCCCAAACCTGACTGACCCAACCAACGAAGGCAACCATGAAAAGCAGGATCCATAATAACCTGTAATGGAGGAGGGTTGAAACTGTGAGCAGCGCAACACACAGCAGGTGCTGAATGATAATGATTTTATAATTTGAATAACTGTTACAACCAGGACGTAAACTTTTTTTTTTTACTTCGTTGAGTGGAAATGTGATCTTTCACCGCACAGGTGACGGCCACAGGCATTAAAAGTTGCTGCAGGAAAACACGGGACTGGACATGTAAGCAGCTATAGGAGTGATATATGGCTCTGGGTGGAGACCATGAATTTATTTCCTATAATCCCAGGTCAGGTGCATTGAATAAAAAACATCAGAAATAATGTGGAGCAAACTTTACTCTTCAACTTCCCCACTACAACAAAAACATATCAAAAGACAGATAAAAAAGGAAGGATTAAGAATTTCTATTTCTTATTATTTCTATCTTTATCAACAGACATCCTCGTGCCATAAATATATAAAATGTTGGGAAGACAACATCACGTCATATTTCTATTTTGTAACAGATTATATCTACTATTAGCATTGTCTCAACACACAGACTGTAAATGCGTGTGTCTGACAGGAAGAGACAGGACGAGGTGGAAAGAGATGAACGGGATCAGTGATTGGCTGGCCTATACCTCCAGATGTGATTGTCCAGCTGTATCCACGCTGGACAGCAGAGCAGCTATTGGATTTCCTGTCTGTTCCCCTGCCGCCGGCCGCCTCAGCGACACTGTGTGAAATTACATAAGGCTCCCCCCCCTCACCCTCCCCGCTGGCCGGCGTAGACCCGGGGCCTTCACACACTGCAATTCACACCAAGGGCCGAGGTTTGCATATAGACAGTAGGGACATGACCATAGCAATATTTAGGGAGGACAGAATTGTCCCTACCAGCACTTGAACATGCAATACTATCTTTGGAGTGAATCATACAATAAGCCTAATGTGTCTTCCCGGAGGCTACGTCTCTAAGACAACAAATGCAGACATGCTGTGCTAGCATTTGATTGGCCGAAAGGGACGATGCCTGAAGGCTCGAGTCACATGCAAGTCTGATATTGATATTTGAAATATCAACTGCCAGACACGGAGGAGGCGAGAGCTGATCAGTGCGCTGACACCAGTAAGTTATCAGAGCTGTCAGTCCAAACCTCAAGCATGGGCGAAAAGTTAGTCTCTCAGATGACGCCTGCTGTGCACAGAACACATGAAGTAATTTTGTCCAACGTGTTTTGTACTTTGTGGATATCACGCATGACACCACCAAAAAAGAGAAGGGACATCAGGAGCTTTTTCACTACACAAAGGTTAAGTAGTAGGTAGTAAACTCACTAGCCAGCAGCTACAGTGCTTTAAAATGAAAACCTGGTTGCTACTAACGTCACTGGTCTCCCCACTGCAGAAAATACTGATGCTAGTTAACAATGTTAGCTGGTGTGAACTAGCAAGTTAACCCTGGTTTCTGTCATCTGTATGCTAGCAGTCAGGCTGCTCGCATGAGTAAACATAAAATGATCGATGAAAATATGATTTTAATTTCAGTCAAGAAACCCCACAAGAACGCCACCATTAATGAATGATTTCATGTGCAGGCTGGAGAATTAGAGGAGGAAACCGGCATCAGCCATGAACAGAGGCTTTATGTCCTCACGTTGTCTGTCCGTCCCATTCTCGTGAACTCGATATCCGCCTGGATGGAATTTCATTACATCTGACACAAACGTCCACTTGGACTTGAGGATGAGCTGATTAGATTTTGGTGGTCAAAACGAATTTATGAATTCTGGCCATTAAAGTTAGAGAGCTGCAAGCTGCAAACAGCTGATTCTACGAGCCTCCTCCTCCGGATTTTGAATCGAGAATCGTTAATACGTTAAAATATTCCTTGCTCTGCTCCTTCTACATTCTTATAGTTGCGTTCTGATTAATGAATGCATTCTTTGATTTTGAAACCATAGCAATGGGGCTTGTGTCCATACAGTGTTTTCTCTCTTCATCCCAGCGGCTGCCAGAGAAAAACACTATACAGACACACGCTCTTATGTTGTTGTTAATTAGCTTTTCTGAGGCTGAGGTTGAATAATCACTGTGAATGATTATTTGTTAATTATTGATGCCCAAAATTACTTTCTACAGGTCCTCTTGGATGGCACTACACCAAACACTCCCCAGCTCAGCAGGACACAATGTGACAGCATCAGTTTGATGTATGAGGTCTCAACTTACAAATCCCCCTCTATTCTGTGTTGGCTCTGTTCTTTAAGCCCACCTGACATTCAGCTCTCCATGCTGAGGAGCAGGAAATAAAACTGAGGAGTGCACTTGTCTGCTGAGCTGACCTACTTCCTCACTGCTACTTAATTATTCAAGAGCTTTGAAATGTTCTTCTGTATGGCCGCATGCAACCCGAGTGCCTCTGTTTGCCCCTCATGACAGCAGCTTCACAGAGCTTCCATTTATGCATGAGAGGCTTCGAGTGTGTGTGTGTGTGTGTGTGTGTGTGTGTGTGTGTACTGCCAAACACTAATGCCCATACATGCTGGTGTTATTTACACAGACAACATACTAAACAAAACATTCCACCTAGATTTGATACACAAGGTTTTGAATTATGGACAGAGGAAGACTTAGCGGGGAAAATACCCAAACATTACAAAACTCAGACTAGACGTCACACCGGCAGCCTGATGTTTTGATGCACTCAGAGGACTAAACTGCACTGTCATGGATCCAGCGCACATGTCAAGACAAGAGTTCAATCCACCCACACAAGCTCACCATAACCTGTAATTACACTCCACTTAGGCCTTCATACCTTTCACCGATACATGTCGCTCGTATTTCCACTGTAAGATCATCAACTCTGAGGTGTGTGCCCTTGGCTGCACTCGCCAATATGCTTTCCAGAATGTGAAAAAAACAAACTATGCCGTAACACACATTCCTAGTAGAAATGTTAGGCTAATCAGAGAGATAAATATAACACTACCCACAGCTGTAGCCTTCACACAAACAAGAGTAATGTCCTGTCATCTGTGTTGCGTAACAGAGTCAAGTGAATAACTTACCACAGAGCCATTTCTAATCTCTGCTAATCCGCTGTCTGCCTCTCTTTAGTACGGTTAAATATGGGTGACTGGTTTTAATAGCAACTCCATTTCGTAGCCAGGGAAATCAAAACAGAAAGCCTTATGAATAATAAATGACTAACTTTTAATTAATTTCTAATAACGCACAAAATAATAACATGCAATCAAAGGGATATTATATGAGGCCTTTAAATAACGGTCTGATGGACTTACAAGTCAACAAGATACGAGCTGCGAGGAACTCATTTTGGTGGCCCATTTGTTTGAGGACGTCTTATTATATTAAACCAATTATTTTCTTTGTTTGATCAATGAAAACCAAAAGAAAAGTAAATTAAAAGTCAAAGCTTGATCGTGTTCTCGTGTCTTAAACGGTGCAGTTAAAGATGATCTCTGGAAGGGCAACAGGGAGACGGAGTATTTCAGTTAACTAACAGTATTTGGACGTATTTTGCAATAGCTCTGAATAAGTAACTGAAAGATGATCAAATTTGATTGAAGCTCATTAATTAAAAAAAAAATGTAAATGATGAAAGAGGCAATTCTTGTCTGACACACTCAACACTAGAAACATTACCACAAATTAGAATTATTATTCATCAAAGACAACCTGACCTGCTCAAAAAAGAAGAGAAAGGACAAATGAGAAACTAATCTGAACTTGGTATCTGTGTCATCAGTTAGTTGCATTAACAGCAAAATAAAAACAAAACAGACGCAGACAGGCAGCAGGTTCACACGGTTATTGCCACATGAGTTGGCACAGTATCAGGTATCAGTGCAGTCTCTCGATCACAAAATTATACTGTAGGTGCAGCTTGATAACAGGGTGGCAGGTCATCCACACAGAAGGCAAATGGCGGTCTAAACATTGATTAAAACCACACCGCAAGAAAAATCATTTGAATGCTTACAGAACTCACAGACAACCTTGTAATACATTTCCTGTAAGATAATAAATCATCTTCAAGAGTTTTAGAACAGCTGGTGTTCTCTAGATGTTCATAATATGCAACAAACTCTCAGAAAAACAAATCTCAAATGCTGGTTTCATTTCTTGAGTCAAAATGCATTCAGCACTAAAACTTAATCAGAGCTTAAAACATGCTCATGGAAGAACGACCAGATGATCTCTACTGCTTCAATAATATTGCAACTTGATGTTATTGGAAGTTACGTTATTGTTTAAATGTGTTAAAAATAACACTTGTGAAAAAATATGTAAAGCAATTTTGAACTTGCAGAGGTTTTAAATTCAGTTAACATGTGAAGCACAAAATTAAACCAGCTGCATTCAACACTGTAATTATTGGAGATCAATTGCTGTTTTCTTGGTTTGATGGAAATTGAGTTGGCGGCGCTTGTTGGGAGAGTTACTCTCCTCAGGAGTGCAGGTGCACAAGACTAATTTCAGAGAGAAAAATCATTACACAGTTATATTCATGTTGGATTGTTGAGGTTGAGCGTTGATTTCATTTCACTTAACTTAGTTAGTTACGGTGGTTTTGAATTGGATTTTAAGCAGGAAAGTGTGGGCGAGTCTGATTTGACTTTGTTGAATTTAATTATTGCAAGCAGCATCACAAATTCCTGGAGGGACACATAAATCCTGTGGCCCTTTTAAACTCTGCAGAGTGACAGACATAGAATCAGTCTGACCTGCCAGATCCCATTAACCCCTAGGAAGCAGCCCAACATACCCAGCCCCCACCCTCTGATGACTGCATCCTTACAACTGCAACCTAAATATGAAAGTGGGAGGGCATTACAAATCATGAGGCTCGTGGCTACTTACAGGATACGCAAGGGCCAATATGAGAATGCACTTTGCTCAAACAACATGTCACAACCACAGTTTTTCCATTTAGCAATCCCAGAAAACAGTGCAACTGCTCAACGTCAGACCCAGTGCAGCCACTGGAACTGAGGTGGCACTGTGTCCCGTTCAATGGCACTTTGATTATGAGTAATTTGAGGCACTACGACAGACCAGCTGTGCCTGATCATAATATTCTACCACACTGAGTCGAGGATAACATTCTCCACACACGAAAGCTACCAGGTGCAGTCCACTAGTGAGCAAGAAATGCTAGACAGCTGCTGTTACTCATTCAGTGAGAGGGAAGCTGGCTGGGAGGAGGGAACGCGCCTGGGAGGCAGGAACGCGCCTGGGAGGCAGTTTCACGGTGACTGCCTCATATTTCCCTCTTCGGTTTCTCCATGTTAACTTAAGGGTTCATAAAGTACACCGCAACATACCAAAGTTGTGTCATTACCCTATAATCTTTGTTTCATCGACTGTAATTACAGAAAATAGAAATGTAAGTTCAATATGCAGTGTGAAATGCTCATTGGTGAAACAGTCCCATCTGAACAGAACCAGGACTGGATTCACTTAGATTAAAGAAACTCACCTTTGAACACACAGACATGGATTATTACCAACTGTGGAAATTACAAGGCTCAGAAAGATGCTGGCTCATGAATTGAAGCAACATTATTTAACTATTTTACCTTAAAATAACAGCATTTAATAGGGAGAATTGTGCCTCTGTTGTTCCCACTCTGCACCAACGCCTGCTCTTGCACTTTGTATCTTGGGTCGCCAGAACAATCTCAGTGTCAAACAGTTTATGGCACCACATCACACACCAACAACTATGTCAATGATTTTGGTGAAACTGGATCATATTATTTTATTTTTCCTCTGATGTTCCCCAGCTTTCCTGGTGGACAGATAGCTTTATTTCTTGGGGCAGTGTTTGTGTTTACGCCGAGCTTTTGACCACCTGCCCATAATGACAACGGTGGTGTGTGAGTGACTCGTAGCTCGACCTCTCAGCCAGTTATCTGCACAGGTTAGCAGCAACCATCAGGAATACACATGAGCAGGTTGCATTAACCTGATAAAATAAAGACTGTTGCAAGACTGTTGAAGAACAAACCTTTTGAATTTTAACAGAACTCTTTTGTGATTTATGATGATGCAACATGCTTTTTCTTCCCACAAGATTTCATTGTGAGGATTCATCTTTCACAGACAATAAAATGAGCAAGAACTCTCCTCTTTCCAGTTTCATAACTGTGTTGTGTTTCTTAATACGAGCAGAAATTGAACTAGCAGTGAAACGGCCTCCCTGAGGCACCACACTGAGCACGGGATTATCTTTGCCCCCATTACCCTTTTGGAAAAGGGAGAGATATCTCCTCACTCTCGTTTAACTCTTTACAATCCAAGCTGCAAAGCTCACACTGTCGTACGACTGCACAGAACTCAGTCAGCAGTGTCACACCATTATGGATTATTTGCAGACTTTGTTTGTAGACTTTCTTTTGAGACACACCAACTGTATAATACCTGAAAACTTAATAAAGCACCAACTAAACCAGGGGTGGGGAACGTCCAGCCTCCAGGCCATAGGCAGCCCACAGGACCGTTTGATTCTACCCGTGAGTCAACTATTTTGATAATCAATTAATCATTTCAGTCATTTTTACATAAAAATATAATTTGTTGGTTCCACCTCCCTAAATGTGAAGATTTGCTGCTTTTCTTTGTCATTTATTATAGTAAATGAAGAGTTTGGGTTTTGGACTGTTTACAATTTGAAGATGTTACTCTGGGATTCGGAAGATTGTGATGAACATTTTTTGACATTAAAGACAAAACAATTGATTAATCATGAAAATAATCAGCAGATTAACTGATAATGAAAATAATCGTTCATTGCAGCCCTACTGCTGACGTAAAAATGTGATACACTTTTGTGAAATAAAACATGAATCTTTTGGGGAAACGAGCACAGGTGCCACTGCAAACAGCAAATGCTATATATTTAATGTGAGTGGCTCCTGTTTATAGGTCACCAACCAACAAGTGGATCACCAGGTGCAACACGTTAAGATCATGGCTTACCACCTCGGCTAAAGCATTTCCTGGGGGAAACCCTGGGTTATATAACCAAAAAGAACAGTGATCCCAAAGGCACAAAGAAAAAAAGAGATCACTTATCACTCATGATATTTATCTACGCAGACAGTCTCACGCTTCACAACTCAAGTACAGAAGCCCATCAACAACAAATTTGACAGCATTTCCAATGACGTGTGTGAATATGTCATGTTTTGTTTGACTGATTGAAAACCAACATGGTCAACATGAGGAGGAAAAGGAATTTAACTCCAGAGTAGGCATCACATCTTCAACTCCAAAAGTTCCTCCACAAAAAAATTACATTAACACCACAACAAAAAGGGCACTGATCAAACTGTACACTACCTAAGCCTTAAATATTACTGACACATCCTTTGACAGATATCTGTAGCACATCGGCCACTAATGTGATTCTAATTTAACAGAAGTTTGATAAGTCAGGTTATTCAGAAATAAAAGTGCTATACCTATTCAAATTATTATGTGATAGCGCTGTTTCTCAGCAGCAGATTCACATAACATAAAAACTGCTGTTCAGTATTTTGGAGTAACAACGTTCAAACCTGTGGATGTTAGTACAAATCTAGATATAGTTTAATACAAGCTTATATTCACTACAAAGCACTTCAAACATTTGGATGTGCCCCAATTTAAATCCAGTCATCTTCATTTCCTGAGGCAGCGATCATGAAGCAAAGATGAGCTCTCAAACTGTTAACTAAAAAGTGGAAAGTCTCTGATTGCTGAACGTGGAAGTGGTTGAAGAGATTGAGCAGCTGACAAAAACACACATCCGCTTCTTTCCACAACAAAACACAGCAATAGTCTGTTTATAGAGATGATCAGCTCATTTGGGGAAATCATATCTGCCCTTTGGCATTTCACAGAAGGGTTTGACTGCTCTATGAAAATGTCATCAACATGTCTGTGAAGATAGTTCAGCTCCTAAAAGTTTGACAACGTTATGTTCAGTTTGTGATGAGACCGGTTAACAATAAGGCTTGTTTACAGGTGGAAAACGATCACCTGGCAAAACAAACTAATGTGACACAAATGAGAGTTCAAATGTTAGAAACACACCAACAATAAAATGTCAATCTCAAAAGCTACTATTCTGTTAGAAGAGCAACCGATCGTTAAAGCTAACTCACCTCACGTTTCCATTGACTTGTGTCAGCGACTTCAGATCAGGCTGATTAGACAAGACAGAGCAAATCATAGTTTACCACCCATCTGACAATAAATCAATGTGTCACCGGCTAATGATAGATTATCGATCACCTGAGAACAGGAAGTCAACTTCATGGAAAACCTTTTGTTTACAAAACGGGCGCTTCGGCTGCTAGCCGAGTTAGCATGCTAACGAACTTAGCCGGACACCACAAAATACGTTATTGACACATAGAGGAAAGTTGACATTATTAAGAAATAGTGTGTATTAGTATTGTTATGTGGTGAATAACGTGTTTACACAGAGAACAACAACGTAGGATTAATTCAGCTCATTAAATTGCCGTTAGCTTCTCCGCAGCTCTGACAGCTAGCTTAGGCAGCTAGCGCCGTTAGCTAGCAGTTAGCCTAGCCTAGCCATGTAGCACGTGTTCCTGATTTATAAAATAATTAACTAGCTGCCGATAACCAGTCGACTAGCAGCACGGTGGCGATGTGAGCAGCCAGCTAGTTGAGCTTCTCTCTGACATTAGATTTCAAAATTAAATGGATGAACCGAGCGGCTGAAGCCTCGAAAAGGTCAATGCTGCTCTGTATGTTTGTGCTCCAAAGAATAGCCGGAGCCCAACAACAGAACAGACCCCCCCTCCCTCCTCCCCCAAACCAGCGGACACACAGCGATGGAGGCTAACTAACCTTAGCGGGGCGACACAGACCATCCGGCGGGGTTTCCGTCCAGCAGCCGGGCTCTAAATCCGCCTCGCTCGGTCCACTTTCTCTCACTGAGCTCCTGGTTTCGATTCGGCTTCTGTCCCCAGAATTAATCCAAATGAAAGAGCGGGTTTGGTTTTCATTTGTTCCGCTGGCGGTGCCGAGCTAACGTCGTGTCTGTGGTCCAGCTCCAGTCAGTCCCTGATCCGCCGCTGCTCAGACCACAGCGGGCTGAACCGCCTCTCTCTGCCCCGATAGGTCCGCAGGCTCGCTGGCCCCGCCCCTTTACTCAGGCACTTCAGTCAGCCCACAACAAACACACACACGAAGAGTCAGAGTCACACAGCAAAACACTAAATACACAGGGCAAGAGGTGTTTTCCACAGTTCACAGGCTTTATCTGCTGCACATTATGAAACATGCACAAACCTGCACTTCCCATACAAACATGCTCATGTTTCCCAATACATTCATGCAAGTGTATGAACTGTATGACGTGACAATATTTTAAAAAAATGCACAACTGCTCTCATTTTATTTTTTATCTCTACTAACAAATAAGCAATACGTTTTTTCATCTCCATCAAATTGCACATTCAGCAATGCAGCAATTCCAGCAATGCACAAATATTCCACAAAACAATCTTTCTGTCCTTCCATCCATACATCCATCTATCTATCTATCTCTCTATCTCTCCATCCATCTATCTATCTATCTATCTATCTATCTATCTATCCATCCATCTATCTCTCTATCCATCTATCTCTCTATCTCTCCATCTATCTATCTATCTATCTATCCATCCATACATCTATCTATCTATGTGGTACGAGCACTAGGTCCGTGCTGCTCTAAAATACTGTTGGCACATTCCAATATCATCAATAACTTGTATTGTCTCTGTCTCTGCAGCCGTGAGGCCACGAGGAACAAACCCGTCTCTATTCTGCCTCCCAGCTCCGGTCTGAACTCAGAGGTTCCAGAAAGGGGTCATTTCCAGCGTTGACACTCCAGGAAGTCTACATCTGTGCTGCTTGATGCCTGTGGAGAAGTACAAGCTGTGAATACAGTGACTTAACATTGAAGGATAGTGTTTGGGAGATCACAACATACCATGCTGTGTACATGGTTGATGACTGTGCTGAAGCCGGTGGCCTGTAAACGGTCTGAAACCTCTCCCTCTGCTTCACAGCCACGCCGGCTTCTACAACCACCGCCCGTACTGCGGCTCCTCCAGCCACAGAAAAGATTTTGTTTAAGTCCGTCAGCTGGGATCATTAAAGAAAGAGACCTGCTGCCGTGTAATCCTGCTTCTGACAGGCTGAGGTAATTAGTTTCCCTTCATTTTATGTTGTATAATTTTGTGTTATGTCATTCTGCTCGGACTTGTTGGCAGCCCGACTTTGCCATAAAACTATCTGGCACACTTCAGGCAGGCTACATCCTGACCTAAATTTCAGCGGCAGCTTTCCCTGTGATGTCAGATGGGATTGTTTTTCTTCGCCGTGTTTTTCTTTCTGCTCGAGACCCCCTCTAACCGTCAGTGCAACCTCCATCTCTTCATCCAGCCATCGCAGAGCAGGAAGGAGCAGTGTTTATTTCAGCTGGGCTCTCTGGACCCGGGCGCATGTCAGGATAATCTATCCCCCATCTCCGCGATGCCCAATTTGTCAGCTCACTGATAAAGCACAAATGTTTCTCAGTTGCCAGTTTTGATGTCAACAGCTGTGTTTCATCTGCAGCCAGATCCCCCGTGGAGTCAAACGGAGCTTCAGACAAAACCCAAACAGCCAGATGAACCTTCTCGAGATCTCAAAACCAGTAAATACTTAATATCTGAACGCTTCTCATGATTGCAAAAATAAATCTGCGGCCCACTTCAGGGGAAACACCTGAGGTAACTCTTCGACGAGTTATTAAAAAGAACTGGATCGTTTCAATAGATCCAGAGCCCACATGAAAGGCACCACTGAGAGCGACTGCATCAGCTCAGCAGACTTGGGAGATTTCAAAGGCTGTCAGTTGATAGATGCGCTGCAGACAGTCATTACGGCTCTGAAATAAAAGACGAACAACAGAAAATCCTTCAGAACAGAGAAGAGGCTGGAGGGAAAATCCTCATCAAAACAACACTCTTAAAAGACGAGCTGCCATCCGGAGTCTCGCAGATTAATGGAGCTCCCCTTTGTGACTGATCAGCTTTGATTACAAATTCAAATACTCTTTTGCTGGTGCCATCTTTCAAAACTGGGGCTGATTAGAAACATATTATCACACGCTGCTATTCTTAGTTTTCTATTGTCTTCGGGGTTTGTAC
Organism: Holacanthus passer; assembly: GCA_025331565.1. Taxonomy (NCBI): domain Eukaryota; kingdom Metazoa; phylum Chordata; class Actinopteri; family Pomacanthidae; genus Holacanthus; species Holacanthus passer. The sequence goes on from JAFREQ010000061.1 coordinate 728,324, forward strand.
TTAAGGCGTGTTGAGTTAAACTAATGGGACTCAAGCACATTTAAATCGGAATCATAGAATCGTACACATTAAATATCCAAATTCACATTTCCATTTATAAAGTGATTTTTGGATGAGGGTGATGGATACTATGTGGCATGTGTTGCTATTTATAACACTGGTATAATTACATGCCAGGTTCTTCCTTTGGCAATGATGTACATTTTTAGCTGAGACATAATTCATTCTGCCATCGCTGGCATTTATTATTGTCACGACTGGGCTCGAGTCAAACAGCCTGGGAAAACGATCTTTCTCTGTAGATATCAGAGACAGAAGGAGAGACAGAAAGCCTGTTTTTTTTATCTGCCTAATCATGACACCATTTTCCTCTTATCATTCACAAACCAGTCTGGGTTTACAATGCAATGTCTGGGCTGAAATTTATTCACAGCCACAGAGACTTCACCTAACCGCCTCCTCCTCTCAGAGCAAAGACAGAGCAAAAATGGCAGCATCTCACTGAAGAGCCTAACGACTGCCTGCATTGTTGGAATTCCGGCTTAACTTCCTGAGTCTGTCCACACCTGGCCGACCGCCAGCACACGCTTTTCTCTCATTTTTTCCTTCCCTTCCCTTTATCAAGATCATATGTAGACTAAATTTTACTGTTGAGACATAATATGAGTCTTTCCAACCTCACCCATGATGTTCTGTGTCTTTTTACACCACATATTCTTGTATTTTAACTATCACTGATTTGGGTTTGAATTCAGCTTTTTGTTTTCTTTTGGATTTAACCTTCAGACCAGTTAAATGGCCACAGTAATGCACACACTGCTGACGATAGATTTCTTAATCATTTGTATTGACATTTGCATTGCACCAAAATAATCAATGAACACATCACACGCGGTCGTATGAAGCAAATTGTGCCTCGGTGTGTTCGGTGTCTCCGGCTGCAGTGGGTGTGACAGACATATTCACACTTGTCTCGTGTCCAAGTGAACCCCTGTAATGAAACTGGCAGTGGCACAGCATCGCTGGAGCTTAGCTCAGTCAACCATCTGTTAGGTTGCATGGATTCATGCAGAGTAAACTAGAGTGGACCTTGTATGGACATGCTCGAGCATGACTGTCATGACATCAGTGTTCACCATGAAACGAACAAAACCCCCATTCCTGTCTCATTCTAATGGAAAAAGCGTGTGAGGAGCGTATGATTCACTGCCTTTCATGTCTAATCCGGGTTTCCGTACTTGAAATAAATGAGATACAGAGACGTGATGCAGCATATAGAATGCATGTATATCAACATCCACACATGGATCAAATTGTGGTATTGAGAGGGCTTTTCAGAAATATTAAATGGCTTGTCAGCCTGGATATTTGCTCTCTGATCGCCTGCCACAACATCTCCAGCCCGTACTAGCAGCGATAACACTGATGCTGTTCACAGATGAAATCAGGTCACGGTGTAGTGGGCTTTCTCCAGGATGTTATTCTGAGTGGTGTGATAAACCTTCGGCAGATGAGAAGCACATAGTGATGAAAGAGCTAAAGGGAATCATGGATGTGGAAGTGATGGCTTGTTCACCTTTTTCAAACAGAATGTCTGTCCATCAATACTGGACATTTAATCTTGTGGTGAAAATAAGAGCTCTGTTCGTCCTTCCCAGTGAGGACACACAAGGAATTCCAGTCTCTTCCCTCAAGGACAAAGCCGGTTTTGGCTGCAATTTTCTCTCTAAGTGGCTGAGCCATAAACCCAGAGGTAAATTGCTGCTGCTCAGCCAACTCAAATACTGCTCTGCAGGAAGTGCTGAGCTGGATGGACTTGCACTGCTGCCTCTAATGTTAAAAGCCCAGCCGGTGCCGAGTCCCTCACCACCTCAGAGCACAACATTATCTATCCAGGCCTTTGTTCGTCGCATGATAGCGGGCTGCAGGTTCTCACATCTTCACTGCCACAGAAACTTGATTTCAGCAGGGGGATAGTTCCCAAGAAGATGTGTGGGAGGGAGAATACTATGTTTTCCAGGAAAAAGGGAGGAAAGAAGGATGGGGATGTGTTGCCATAGCACTATATAAGGGAGGAAGAAGAAGAATAGCAGCATTTTCAGTGGGAGGATGGGAAGGGGAGGGGTTCAGAAGAGTGCAGAACCCCCATAAATAAAGCTAATGAAATGGCAGTTGAGTCTGGAGAGAGGTGGAATGGCTGGTTGGGTCTTACCCACTGTCTGATTTATCCTCAGTGTCCCTGTGAGCACAGCGGGGAGATCCATTACCTCACCTCATCAATAACATCCCATGGACAGCGAAAAAGGCCTGCTTTCCACACCGACACCCACCCCAGGGACCGGCTCGGAGGGCTCACTCAGTGGGGGAGAGGAAGCCGGCGTAATGTAGTCACACATAGAGAGCAAAAACGTCTCAGGTGGGGGATGGGTTGCTTTAGGGGAGCTGTGCAGGGGGTAGCTCGACGCACAGCTCCGAACATAGTCAGCACATTGCAGCAACTCACAGTCACATGCATATGCATCTTACAGGCCATGAAAATGGATGCATTTCTCACACGGACACGGTGGCTTTATTGTTATTCCGTGGGTGGATGGTGAAAAGATAAGCGTACGTTCTTTTGAGTCAGATGACGCAAGGATCTATCATCAAAGCCAATGTCAACACACAGACTGGTAAGTGGTTGATAAGGTTCCCCTAATTCATACGCAAGGCTGTCGGCAAACTGGAACAGAACAGGTGTACGCATGCCTGAGATTGTGATGTACTATAAACAGAGCAGCGCTTTTAAATGATCCCAGGGGGCAGACTGAAAATATGCAGGTGCAGGAGTTCTTTACTGGAACAGAGACTAGTGGAATTAAAACAAGGCATTTGATAACGACAATGGGGCCTTGGAAGTATTTTACACCAGAAATGAGGTGAAATGTCAACAGAGCTTTTGGTCTAGAGGGAGTTGATAAGAGCACAGAGATAAGAATAGAGTATAATAGCAGATAGTGTGATTGAAGTAATCTCTGTTACACACTCTCTCTCTCTCTCTGTGTGTGCATGTGTGTGTGTTTTTGAGAGTGATCTTTCGTGTGCTGTTTGCAGTGAGATCACAAGGTAGTGGCAGCGACTGTGTCGAGGCTGAGTAAGACACCCTGAGGGAAGGGCTTTTCAGCAGCGCAGCCGAAACCAGGAAGCTCGACGCTCAAACACGCCACAGAAAGACGCAGAATAAAATCCCCGTCAATCACTCCCCATCTCCATTTTCCCCAAACTGCTCTGGTGTCAGCTAAGTAAATGTTAGACTTTAATCACAACTGCTTGTATCAAGTCAAGGATCCGGCTTTGCTCTTGGAGAAACGCTGGTGTTTGGACTTGAGAACAGTGATTTTGGCTTTATAGAGAGGGGCTGAGTGTCTCTAAGCCTCGACGCTGTGCTACGTCACAGACATCTATCCTCTCTGTGTCGTGAGAGATAGCGGGAGCATTCAGAGTTTAGTTCCCCGCTCAGTCCTCAGCCGTGCCCTTCAACAAACACACAGCCTCGTTACATCTGACTGTGGAAAAAGCAGGAGGACTCTGCAGACCTGCAGCTGGAGCTGTGACCTGCAGCAGCCGGGACTCCGACCCCGACAGGACAGAGGAAGACTGAGCTATTTTAAAGCTGCTGCACAGATTTAATAGTTTACTCTGAGCTGCAGGCGTCAGTGTTGTTACTCCTACAGATTAGTGGGTTATATTTTTTAAATCACGTACCACACATGAGACAAAGAACCCAAAATACAATACACGCGCTTCTAATGTCTCAGGTGACTCCAATGTTACTGTCAGACAGAGTGGAAATAAAATATCTACTGCTTTCAAAATAATCTAAAAGCAGTGATTGTTGAGGTTTAATAATTTCTCTGGGGCAATAAAACAGAATGACATGAATGGAAATAGTCATATAATAAATATACAGAATTGTATATTGGTAATAAAACCTACAATCACTGAGTTTCTGGCCACTCGGGGACGATGAAAACAAGCTGCTGCCCTTTATGATATGGTGAAGTCGTCGTCATACAGTCGCCCATTTACACAACCAACAAATTCAGACCCTGAAGGAAACATCTGTCCCTGATGATGCTGTTGCTAGATTCACCAGTTGGTTGATGACTGTCTGTCAGGTAGCGAACGACGGCCTGTGAGTGTTGTGAGCGTGGATCGAAACGAGGCAGAAAACCAAAAATAGGCTGAAAGACACTATAAAGCTTCTGAGTCACTGATCGACCTCTGTCACATTACGGTTAAGTCATTTTATCCATTGTGATCATAACAAGACAAAGAATCTATGGCCGTGCCAGCGGCTCTGTCAGGTTGTACCTGATCTGACCTGATGGTGGCGCTAAATAAAAAGTGAAGGAACGATCAAGGTGAGTACGATTTATCCTGACTGGGAGATGAATGTGTGCCACATTTTAGGCAGCACATCCAATAATTGTCAAGATATTTCACAAACAACAACAGCGCTGTCAACCTGATGGTGGATCACCAGGAAGATTCATCTTCTGGGGAACATGAATTTTGAGGCCATCCATCCAGTAGTTGTTGAGATATTTCAGTCTGAACCAAAGTGGTGGACAGACGAGCAGACAGTCGATGCTGCTCGTGTGGATACAAATATTAACATGTGCTGTTTATTAGCATCACATTTCACATCACACTCTGACAAGAATCACATACATTACAACAGGACAGTGGACACACACTCAATCTAAAAAGACAAATGAAAGACTTCATGGAGAAGAAACACACAGGAGCACGTTGTCTCCGTAGTCGTCCTTGAGGAAGAGGGAGATATCCTATTCAGCAGCTTCTGTCTGGCTCTGCTGACACCAAGGTCAAAATGTGCACAACCCTGCTCGGGAAGGAGGGAAAATAGTCCATCAAACAAGCGGCGAACCAAGCGCCTGCATCCTGGAAAGCGTTGATGCAGGAATCCAGGGTCCTCAGAGAATAGAGAGCGCTCTGTAAGCATCTCCAGCGCTGCCTGAGCCTTCACAGCGTCTGTTCCTCTTTCCACCTGAGCTGGCCTCCCGTCCTCCGGCACAGACACAACAACACGTGAAGTGTGTTTGCAGAAATGTGTTTTGTCAGTCTCTTGTGAACGCTGAGAAAAATGCCTATCAATGGATGATATAATTCACTACATGTGTAGATTTATGTGAAATAAACCGCCACAGCTGTCAGATGGCGTCAATGTGAGTATAATCAAAACCTTATTTTGACAGAATGTAAATTCCTGTAAAACAGCGTATTCTTCGAGATGACAACACGCATCAGAGGCTGAAGTGCATTGTGGTCGGGAAAAAAAATAACGGCAGTGGAAAGATCTGAGTGGTCATCGTAAGAGAGTAACAGAAGAAGAATTTAGCCTTCGACTGCCAAAGCTGGTGAGTCACATCCGATCTGAGAGATTCTTGTCAGATGTGGGAGAGTGGGAGGTGTGTGTGGGCTGCAGAAATATGATATAGAAGCGCTGATCCAGCCTTTTCTCTCGAACACCCAGAAATTAATCCGTCCACCTTGGAAAGTCCTCAAGGCTTCTCACACTAAGAATGTAGTGTGACAGAGAGGAGGCCAACAATATGCTGCATGTGCTGCGAGGCCTGTGTAAGATTCACTGTTTCGTTGGAAATAACTCAATGACAGTGATATCCTCTGCCGACGCTCCCGCCTCCGCGCTCGTGTGTAAGTTGACACCGGCGGCTGTAGTTTGTTGCCTCGGAGCAGCTTTGCACTCACTCACCCCTGCAGTCGTTTCAAACCACTAAACATATTAACATCACCTTTGCATGTGTCGTATCTTGATTGCACGTTCATCTCTGTCTCCATCTCACCTCCTTCCTTCTCTTTTATTCCCGTGTATCCGTCCACTCACTGCCTGCGTCTGCTCAGTCCTCGGTTTGATCCTGGTAATGATTGGTGCCCGGCCAGGTGGCAATAATGTGCCCATTCTACTGTGTTTCCTTCCAGGGGTCAGGGGTGTCGGGTGATTAACACACAGGATGTGACCTTTAATCCACTAGCAGCTCCTCGCAGCATTAATCTCCCCCAGCCAGCATTCAGCTCTGATAATGGCATGTTAATTAATGACGCTCTTTTGAGGTGGCGTCAGTCGGCACTGGAAGCTCCGAGAGCTGGTTAACATTTTGCACATGTTCTCTTCAGGTCACCTCTAGGATATCAGAAACAGACGTGCACAGTCAAATGATAGTCAAGAGTTCTTCCCAGGACCTGTTTGACTCATACGGTTGATTTAAATAAAAATTCTATTGTTAAATCAGAAGACGTGTTTTGTTAGTGAGTCTCATCGGCTGTGAGAAATATCCCCCTTGTCAGCGCTGGAGAATATTTATATGTTATCTTGTACATACCAGCAGAGCCACGCATGCATGTTTTAGCAGGCAAAACGTCAACCCGCTCTCTCTCCCCGTCTCCTCATATCTCTCTGATAAAGCTGCTCAGTCAAACACATTCGCAAACACATGCATGATCCACCCAAAGGACTCTCATAGTCCCAGCTTATACATATTTAATCAAATATTTATATTTGCGTGTCCAATATTCCCTGTCGACGCTATAAGAAGAGACAACCGGCGAGCTCTGGGCTTAGCTGCAGTTTTGTGTGCATTGGATGAGTCAGGGTGATTCGAAAGAGAGGCAAAGGCCGGGCCTGTCGCTGTCTGGGAGCTGTGACAGGATTTATGGATCTCTGTGCCTCGGAGGGGCGGCTGCAGTGTGTGTGTGTGTGTGTGTGTGTGTGTGTGTGTGGTGGGTGCAGACTCTGAGACACTGCCCATCCTCCACACTCCTCTTTCTTTACACTTCAGTGACTTCATTGCAGCGACTGTTTATCCCCAACATTATTGCCAAAGTTGTACATAAAACAGATATTAATTCACGAAAACATGTATAAATTATTCATAACTCAGTTCACCCATTCAAACCATACTGCATGAACAATATTTGGTTCTAAAACATGCACTAAACGATACAGCCTATATCGATAATATTAATAGATCATTTGGATTAAAACTTGTGCATGAAGCTCAGGTCTGTATGCTAAGAATGAGCATATTTGCATTTTAGGCTGAAATGTCATTTGCAGGAATTTAATTCTAAACAAAGTATGTGACCTGATGATGGCGCTAGATGGAAAGTTACTGCTCTGGATCACCACAGTTATTACGGTTCATCCTGAGGGGAACATGAACGTCTGTACCAACATTACAATCCATCCAACAGTTGTGGAGACATTTGGTTGGACTCTGCTTGATTTCACAGTTTGTCCTTTATGCTGATGCTGACGAGGTCAAAGGTCACCATGTTAGTTGATCATGTTAGCGAGCCAACATGGGCTAGTTAGAGTTTAGACCTGATGACGGAACTGTATGACTTAATTGAAAGTGCTAAATTGAAGTGTCACCACTTAAAGCAGATGAATTCTCAGTTAGATAATATGAAAGCAGTGGAAGTGTTTGCTGATGTCTGAACTAATCTGATGAACCTCCTGTTTTTATTCAATCATGTAAAGTTTCTGTTTTATTTAAGTCATTAAATATCAAACTAACATCGTGTTTCCTTCCACAGGCCTGATTAGTAAAGGAAACAGAGCACATGAGATCACTGCTGCCGAACCCACAACAACACAACCAGGTCGGTCTTTACAAAGAGCCTTTTTAAAAGCTGCCCATTCAGAGTGAATGAGCTCACACTGGAGGAAATTTCATTGACATTGATTAACAGATGAACTTGTGTACAAACACCTGACTGATGTCACAACACGGGATCTGAACCCGTCCAGGTCCAACGTCGACTCCCGCTGCTGAGACAAAACATGATTTCCTCCAGAGTCTCCTCACTTCACCTCCCCCACCGTGGCTCCACTTCTCTTCCTCCAGTCTTTCCACTCGGCGGTTTGGGAGGAGTCGCTCTGTTGGCTGGTGGCTCCGTTGGCCCGGGCCTCCCTCTCTGACTTCCTGGCCAGGGATCTGCTCTCCTCTGAGCCCGGGCCTGGTCCCCAGCTGGTGTCTGGCTCTGCGGTTGAGGAGACGGCCTGAAGGAGGCGGCTGGACTCACAGGTACATGTTAACGACGAGAGAAGACGACTTCTGAAGCAGCTGCGGTGAGATCAGTCTAAACTGTCTTATTGGCTGCTAAAGAACGGTTAAAAGAGGAAACAGCAATCGCCAGTAATGTCTCTCTGTGTGTGTGTGTCTGTGTGTGTGTGTGTGAGCTAGAAATCACCAACTAAATAAACTGAATAAACTGCTGAATGGCTCCTGAGTGAAACTGTACTAAAACCAGTGAAGACTGTTGAAGTAAATCTGTGTGTGTTGCACGTCGTGTGGAAACAGTGTGTTGCAGCAGCAGCGAGACAGAAATGTCAGTCAGGTGTTTGGTAACGATCTCAGACAGAGAATCAGTCTGATCTGAATCAGCTGCGAGTGTCGGTGGGACGGTCGGAGGCTGTTTCTGTCACTCAGAAGGTCACGGAGCAAAATGTCTGAGTGTTTGCTGAGATAATTACATTGCATACGTTCTGGCAAAAACAATGACTGTATGTGTGAAGAGTGACATTTGTGGCTGTGAGGAAAAACAGAAATTTTAAAAACAATAATCTCGTCCACTTTGGCCTCTGAACGTTCTGTCCACTCATTTCTATGTGAAAAACATCTGGCAGAACTTGAATATTGAGGAAATGTGAGACATATCAGTGAGAACTGATCAGAGAATTGATCAGAGAACTGATCAGAGAACTGATCAGAGAATTGATCAGTGATAACGATCATCACAGATCGAGAAGGTGGGACTAGTTAGATGCTGAAAACAATGAGGAGACTAATAATAAAGAGAACATTTCTGCCCGTAGAGCAACATACAGTGAATATAGTGTATGAGGTTGAAGATAATTCCTCTAATTACAAACTCAATCTCTATTTTCTCTCCATTATTAAACAAGGAAATAACTTGAAATCCTGTTTATGTTTCTTCTTCTTGTCAGAAATCAGTCGGTTGTCACTTGAAGCCTGACAGAATTTCTATCCAAGAGAATACTTGGCCTAATTGTTCGATGAAGGTCTTTAACGGTTACTCAGTCGACTAATAGACTGATTGATTAATTGATGACTTGCTAATGTGTCGGTGGGTGTGTGGGTGTCGACCTGCACAGTCTCTGTGAGGCGAAGCCGCATCTGGATGAACAGACCTGGGAGAACATGCAGCCTCCACATAGAAAGGCTCTAATAATAATAAAGAGTTTAAGAGTAGCAATAAGTCACACTGGTAAGTCTCCCCTCCCCCCCTCCTCCTCCTCTTCCTCCTCCCTTCCTTCTTCTTCTTCTGCCTCCCCACCCCTCCCCCAACATTCAGGACGAGGGAAGAGGCCCCCGGCCAGATACTGGACCCCATCGCCTCATGACATAGCAGTACTTGTGCGTGTGTGTCTGTGTGCGTGTGATTTATGTGTCTTGTCCAGACTCAGTGGGAGCTGGGAGTACGCCCCCCCCCGTCCTCCCCCCCGTCCTCCCCCACTCTCCCAACAAAGCTCTCTAAAAATGTGTGTGAGAGGTTTTGGGGGAGGTTCCCCTGAGAGGCAAATAGAATTAAGGAGCCAACTCGAGTCACTGAAACTATGCTATAGCTCCTCAGCTGACAGCAGCAGCACACACCCAGACCAGAGCCCCCCCCCCACACACACACACACAGAGAAACCTGCATGTTTTTCTTTCTCATACCTGCACAGTTCTGCACCACAGTGCTGCTTAAACCCAGAGAAGACTCCATCAGTCTGACTGTTATTCTAAAGTCTTAACATCGTGAGAATGTTAGACTTTACAATGAAACACACTTGCTAAGAATTCTGCATTTAATAACACAGAAGCAATGAATAAAGCAAACACATGCATATATGCACAAACACACACACAGTAACAGCATCAGTGCTTCCTCTGGCATTAATCTCAGACATTTATTCTGGTCAGTCCACTCGCAGGCAGGACTCCACCAGGACATCTCTTGTTGCATATCAACACTTACATTTGTGCAACGTGAGGCTTAAGTAGGTTAGAGGCGGGGACGCGCTCGGCTTTCGTCTCCGTGCCCTCCAGGCAGTAAACGATTCTGTCAGGGAGGCTGCTGCTCGTTATCGACGCGCTCGCAGCCTGGAAGCTGTGGGCAAACGCAGCAGAAATGCAGCGTCTGTCTCTGCCACGCAGCCGCCGTGAGCACGTTATGGATCAGCTCTAAGACCATGCACAGAAACACAGCGAGGCCCCAGAGGGCCTCTGCAGCCAAGGGATCGATGTGAATGTACAGTAGCACGCAGGAGGTGACAGTAGTAGTTGGATGAATGTGAGCTGCAGGCGTCGGGATGTAATATCATCGGCTGTAATTAATGCTTAATGCAGCACAGTAATTAAACAAGACTGCAGCTCTGCTCGCATTTGATTATCAGCACTGGATGCAAAATACAACTGAGCCTTATGGGAAAATCATTATTGGAAGTATTGGATGACCGGCAAAGTTATTTCATTCACTCAGGGGAGCATGAACGTGTCCCTTCAATAGTCATTTAAAATAAAAGTCAACTTCATGAGAGGAGTCACCAAAATCACCAGGATGCATCCTCAGGGATCAACCAATGTCTGTGTATAATGTTACCAATCCGTTGAGTTGATGTTGAGACATTTCACTGGATAAGAATCATCACACTCATGCGGATCCATCCTCTGGGGACCATAAATGTTTGTAGAACATTTCGAGGCATCAGTTGTCAAAATATTTCAGTCTGGACCGAAGCGGTTGACTGACTGACTGACTGACTGACTGACTGACTGACTGAGAATCCGGTCTGTGCTGGATCTGAGGCCTCGGCCACCTTGGCCCTGAACACTGTGACTACATGTAGCTGCCTCTCAGGTATTTTCAAACAGGGATGTTATTAGACAGTTTGTCTGCATGTCTGAATCCTCCGGCCGGCTGCTGCCGGGGGGGCTGGGATTTGTGGACGTGGTCAGACCAGAATAACAACACTCAGATTAATGACTCCTGTTCCTCTGCATTGCTCCGGCTCAATGTTGTATTTCACGAGTATTTGAGTCTGGAATGTGTGTATGTGGAGTGTGTGTGTGCTGTATGTTGGGTAGGTGTGTTGAATAAGTGACACGAACCCTGTGACATTCGAGCAGAAGAGTGTGTGAGTGTGTGACTGTGCAGGCAGGTTTTTATATGACATGATCCTTGTGTTGCACCTGAGATATCTGACCCCCCCCCAGGTATACATGTGACAGTGAATCTCATTATCTCCCAACCAACCAGCCTCCTCATCTCACACATGTTTCCTATCATGGTCGGGACATTCCAGGCGTTGCCCGGCATTCCTCAAAAAGACCTATCATGTACCAGATAGAGCAAAGATAAACTGAACAGAGGAAACATGCTTTTTGGATAATATTGGTAATATGGCATCAGGTGCACTTGTTAGCAAATATACTGAACACCTAATTCCCACCGAAGCCAATCTAAACCTCAGGTTGGATGTGGAGACGTGTGTAGGTGATGCTTCTCTGCAGGTTCTGCTACAGTGTTAGATCAGTAATCTGACCCATAACAATGAGGCATTGTCCATAACAATCAAACAACAGCAAGCAATTAAAAGTTATTTCACACATGTTGATCGTGCAGAACAAAAGGAGCTGATCCCACGATGAAGACAGAGACGACACATGTAAACAACGTAAGAATGATTCACCTCTAACGGCCCTGAACATGCTGCCTGTAGGAAAACAAGCCGCAGTGATGCTAAAGCTCTTTCTCAGTTCCCTCCGGACATCACGCCAGGAGCAGGAGGCTTTTTACACAATGTACATGATGAGATGAGGGGGGCAGGGGGGGTCCGCAGAGCCATCCGTGGGGGCGGATCAGGACAAGATCAATGGGAGTGACAGGGAGTGCAGGAGGCAGCAGGAGATTCAAAGTAGGCCAATAAATAACATCCTAGTGAGACAGCGACTGCCTCCTCCTCAGCCGCCGCTGCCCCGCTCCACCCCCGACCCCCCCCGGCCCTGCCGACTGGGCCCCCTTGATTACTGGCCTCCGAGGGGGGGATGGAGGCCCCGACTGCACAATACACCTCTCATACGGGGCCCTCGCTCACCTCTTGCCTCCATTTGTTGGACATTCATCTTTCAGCATGTGTGTGAGTTTGTTTAGGGGGCGGGGGCTTCGTGGAAAGATGGAAGGGGGTGGGGGGGTCCTCCATGTTTTTTTTACATCTTCTCCCCAACACTCGCCCATCCCCCTAAACACCATTCTATATTCTGTCTTGCCCCCCGGCCCGGACCGCTACACTCTGCTTTCACTGAGTGAGTTGGTTTGAACATTACAAACAGTTTGTCTTCTCTGCAGTTCTGACGCAGTCTGTGCAAACAGCCCTTTAATGTTTTCATCTGTCTGAAAATGAAAGGATGTCAGTGTCCATCTGTTGGTCAGCTGGTTCACCACTTTGATCAAGACTGAAATATCTCAACAACTGAACATGACAGTTTGCACAGACATTCATGGTCCTCAGAGGATGAATCCGGCTGATCCAGGCCACCAGCAGGTCACGTATTCGTCGACAATCATTGGCTGCATCGTCCTTAAATTTACAGACATTCATCTTGGACGTGGTTTAAAGAAATCCTGGAGCACAGAGTTTGAAAGTTCTAATAAATAATGTTAATGAGTTGCATCGTGGGAAATGTAGGATTCAGTGTTTTTGATGCTTGACAACGACGAATCTCATGATGTTATGGCAGCGCAGCACCGACACTCCATCACAGCCTACAAGAGCTGACAGCCTCAGACAGAAACACATCACGAGCGCTGAAGAGGAGATTATGATTTATGCTTCAACCCAGGATCGTGGATACGTTCAGTTACAGCTGATGACTGAATTTGGCAGCCAGCTGGAAAAGAGAAGCTGTAACTGAGTGCAGTTCAAGTTCAGGTTAGCAGACTTTCTTTCTTACATCAGCAAAGACTGTCTATGTAAATATTTCACAAAGTCCACACAGGACACGCAGGACACACAGGACACACAGGACATGCAGGACACACAGGACATGCAGGACACACAGGACACGCAGGACACACAGGACACGCAGGACACACAGGACAGGCTGAGGAGCAGCAGGGCCACACCTCAGCCACAGTTATCATCAAGACTCTGAGAGAAGACAGAGATCCCCTTTGTGGTTCACAGCCACTCACTTACATGACTGTCATACCACGAGAGAGAGAGAGAGAGAGCGAGCTTCAGAGCGAGTGGGAGGTGGGAGCAGAGAGTGGCTGTAGATCTCTGTGGTACGTTTTCAAAGTGCAGAATGACACTTCCTATCACCGTGTCGAGGGGAGTGGAGCGTGTCAGCTCCTCTGCTCTCTCTCACCCCATCTTGCATGCAGAGCAATTACCACTGGCACATACACCCTCCCTCCCCCCTCCCCCCCTCCCCACCACCATCATCCTCCTGCAATTCAGAGGAATCAGCCTGCAGACCTGTGACTCATCATCTGGAGTAATAGGCCTGTCCTGTATTCGCCTCAGGAGTCTCAGTGCTTGTGGGAGGCTTAAGGAGCGCAGGGAGATGACTAAACAGAGCAAAGTCGTCTCATTACGGGGGGAGGAGGACATCGCAGAAACCATCTCACCTTTTCATTAGTATGAATCAGGGAGGCAGCATCTCAGGATCATTCAGAAGCTGCTGCAGCCATTTTCTAACCTGGGTCTGTTTGCACCTGACGGAGAGCAGCTGTGCAGGAGGGACTGAGGGCTGAACACTTTGCTCAAGGGCACATCAGCAGCTTTTGGACAACAAAGGATGAGATTTGTCTCATTTTCTTCGTCCGATGCCAAACGACTGTGTCTTTGGTGTGAAGCTGAGCGGAGGCCTGACTGAAAGCTGTTCTCACTGTGTGCTACATGAACCATTGTTCCAGCAGCCCTGTGATTTGCACTAAAGGGGTCGCAGCGGGTTGTCATGGCAACCTTTCAGTATAGATGGCCCGTTTCTTTTCCAATAGCGGTGATCATCAGCATCATTGGAGGAGCATCATTAGCAGGGAGCCCGCGGGGCCGTGTGATCAGCGCCTGGCCGGGACATTAGGGAGTGCGGGGAGGACGGTGGATGGAGGATTGGCTGCAGCAGAGCTCAGCCCTGATGAGACAGGCCTCCGTCAGCTCCTTTGTACCTGCATGCTTTTTCTTCCCGCCGCGTGCTGAGCCTGCCTCTGCTTCTGCTGCCTTCAGCCCTGCGCGTCTCGCAGGCAACAACAAAAGCTCTCACCGTGTTGATCTTTTCACTGTTGTCGTGTCAACACGCGTAATGATTGAATCATCCCTGTTTCCAGAGGCTGTCAGTCACATGGCTCCTCTGCTCTCTGACATGCTTTGGGGGTGGGGGCTCTTGTTCACAGCTCTGTGCAAAGGGAGGCAAACACAGCGAAACAGCAGTTCACACGTTTGACTGTTCAGAGGCTTTAAAGACCCTCCTGAGGTAAACACTCACACGGTGGGAAGGCTGAGCAGAAAGTTGAGTGTGACAGCCTCAGCAGTCCACACCCCCCCACCCCCCACACACGAGCTCTTCTATGGAAATAAAGATATCAAAATACAAGTGTGTGCTCCAAAGTGCTGCCATAGGGGCTTTCCACACCCTGAACTTCCAGCTAAACGTCTCAGTTCCTGGATCACAGAGCTTGTGTTGCTCCTCTGGTTGAAACGCTGCGTGTTTACACTCGTGTGTGAAAGGTGCTCTTACGCTCCTCCACCTGCTGTGAACTGACGTCAAATGAAAGGTGGATGGAGGCAGAAGTGGAGAGTGGAGTGGTTACACAAGTGTTTACATTTATTTCCTTTTCTCTCTGCAGCTCTTTCCATCACATACTCACATCCACAGAGAGGAGGTGTGAAGCCGGTGATGAGCTCTATGAATTAAAGTGGTGTGATTCATCTCTACCGATCGGCACCATGAGTCGTTCCTCCCTCCAGCTTTAATAAACAGACTGACCTTTATGTCACACAATAAAAACTCCTGTTTACAATAGATAGTTTGTCTGAGTAGGAGTCAGAGAGGCTGAGCGCAGGGATGAAGTGATGTCCAGGCCAAAGGAACCAGCTTCGCCCATCTGTTCATCTCGGCCTCCTCTTCCACCTCACCTCCCTTGTCTCACCCGTTTAGCTCTGAATGTGGACCGGCCACCGAGCGCCGGTGCAGAGAAGAGTCCATGCACTGAGGAGCAGATGGGAAATTTCAATGAGCTGGAAAACCCAGAGTAGGTGTGGATCTTCTTCAGACTGTGCAAGTGATGCTGATACAACAGTGCCCCCTGGTGGACAAACACAATTCTGCATCCTCTTTTTTTTAACAAGGAAAAGTTTGAAGTTTTCGAGATGTTTTCCTGATTTAGGTGAGTTTGACAAATGTTCAGATGTGTTGCGGTGGTTAATCCTCAGCTGCTTTGCCCTCTGAAATGTTTGTGAGTCAGCAGCCAGCCAGTCTGAGCAGACAGTGCTGAGAGGTGATTTCTGCAACATCGTCCTCAGACCATCGTCTACAGGCAAGATGCTGAACATGCAACATCAACGACATCCAAACTAAGACTGAGTGAAGAGCTCCAGCAGCCTCTGAGGCTCACAGGCAGTGTTTCACCAGCTGAAACCCACCGGTCCAGATCCTGCCTCCCTCCAGGACTTTCACAAATGAACATCCGACACAAAAGAATAGCTTTTAAAACAGCACCACTCATCCAAAGATTACAACCTCCAGATTCTGTTAGAACCATTTAAATCCAGCTCACTGTTCACTGCAGCTCAGTGTTGACGCAACAAATACGAGGCTGCAACAAAGCAGGAACGTGTTATAAGAACTCACAAGATTTCCAAGTACTTACAACAGATTTAATGAAAAAAAAACAAAAGGAAAAAAGATGAAATTGTGTATAAAAACAAAAAACTTTATTACAATTAGGCTGAAAAAACCCAATGAAAACACAACTACTTTACAAGTACAAATGTTTTTCATTGATATTTACAGTTTTTTTTTTCTTGACATCAATAAAAAAAGACAATTTATGAGAAAACACAAAATACTAAAGTACATGTTTACAGTGTATTTGCTGCAATAAAAAACAAATGACTAAAGGAACGTGCATTATTCTCCATTCAGTATCTATAGACAACAAGGGAATTATACATAAAAGGGACTATTTATGAATACACTTATTCTAATGGACAACACATTTCCCAATGCAGAAATACCCATAAGCCTCGGCCTCACATCTGTCGAGTAATATTATAATCTTCACTTTGAAGGCATGTCTGTCGCTGTGGGGGGAATTTTTAAGTTGTGGTCATTTCAAGAAAACATTCCACATTTCAGAACAACAAATAAAGAATTGAAGTAACAATGATGACTCAGTGAAGCAGAATTATGAATCCCACCAGAAATATGAGCAGCAGCACTGTGATCGATCTGCCAAACCAGTTTGCACCGAAATGGTTGAACACAGTTATGATCAGGTGAAGAGGTAAAGGTGTGGTGTGGTGAACCATGTGACGGGAAGTCTGTCTCTGGCTTTAGCTGCTGTGGGATCCATAAAGCACTTCAGCACAACAGAAAATCACTAAATTCACTTTCATGAGTGTGGATCTCCTAGCTGCTCCCCCCGCTGGGCTTGGCGGGAGTTTTGGCCCTGATGCCACCCTGGCGAGCCTGACCCTTGGTCGGCTGCTGGGGCTGAGCGGGCTGCTGCACCGGGGACTCTGCAGCAGAAGGTGGCGCCGGCTGCTGGGCGGGGCTGTGGGGAGGAGGCGTCTGGATCTGGGGCGACGTGGCTGCGGTCACCACCTGCTGCTGGATGATCTTCTGCTGGACGACCTGGGCCGTCGCCGTCCCAGCGGGAATCATCTGCACCTGAGCAGGAGCGGACGTGGCCGCCTGGGTCAGAGTCACAGTCTGAGCCTGGATCTGAGGAGAAACAACAAAAACAACTAAATACTCATCTGTCCTGTTTCAGAGGTTTGATATGAGTCATTCCACTGCATTTAAAAGCTTTATGGTGCTTTGACAAAGAGCTAATCAAAGCTCTCAATGAATCATAAAAAAAACTGAAAAGGAAAATAAAAATGAAGTGTCTGTCATAGTTTCAGCTTTCATGAAGACATTAGAACAAACTATAAAGCCTGTGACATAAAGGCAGCACGTAGATTAAATGACGAATTAAAACGATAATTCTAAGTTTTTCCTCAAGCAGGTCGTTTGACGGCCAAAAGCTGACCGCCAGGTTTAATCTTATGTGAGTATAAAGGCTCTTCCTGAGGATGTGACGCAGCTCAGAGACAGAGTTAACCACACATTCAAACGATGAGCCACACAGAAGCTGCCTTCAGCAGCAGAGCTCAGACTGAAAGCCCTACCTGCTGAGGAGAAGACACGATCTGTTGGATATTGGCCACGGCTGGTTGCTGCACTATTTGTGGGAGCTTAGCCACCTGATAAGAGAAGCAAACAAGAAAACCTCATATCAACACTCAAACTCAATGTTTATCTGCAAATATTTATTCAGCGTTGGTGACTGCCACTGATGATGTACGTGGATCTGTTGGGCTCCGGTGGGTTTCTGAGCCTGGGCGATGGATGTAGTAAAGAACTGGGTCTTGATTCCTGGTTGGAGTTGGGTGGTGGCAGCGTAGGTCACCTTCTGCTGCTGCTGCTGAGCTGGCTGAGCTGCCTGCACCGTCACCTGCTGGGTGCCGATCTGAGGGAAATAACAGAGATGCAGTTAAGACGGTAACACCATTCACTTTATCGTCCTAATAGATTAATATTTAAAGTATAAAACTCTGTATGTGCTGTGTTTGTTGCTCGTGTTGTTGACACGTTACTGTGTTTACCTTCTGCTGCACAGTGGCCTGTCCTTGCTGCGGCTGCCCTGCTTTCTGCTGAGCTGCGGCTGCCGCCTGAACTGCTGCCGCCTGCTGCTGCTTCTTCATCTGAAGCAGCTGCTGGACCTGCATCGGGGGGAAGGATGGCGTCAGCACAGGCCCACCTGACAGAGAGGAGAGAGAACATACAGGAGCTTTAGGACATATCAACAACAAAAGCACGTGGTCACAAAAACAGCAAGTCACAACAAGGATGCCCAACGAAAATGATGCAGCTAAATCAACAACAAATACTGTTTAGATTTGATTTTCAATCACTGGTGCAAATGTTAGGCAAAAACAGGCCGGATCCAAATAAGAGCAACTGATCCAAAACATAATTTACAGATTAGCTCATGACTGTTAATTTGCTCGTGAAGCTCAGCTGAACCTGAGGAGCAAAACAATCAAGTCAAAGTCATAGAAAAAAAAAACACCTCGTAAAGACTTTTAACACACCTGTTTTCTGGGCCTGACCAATAGCCACACTAATGCCGGCCACAGTGACTGGCAGGGTAGTGACGCCAGCTGATGAGACCACAGCTGGCACAGAGACCACAGGGGGCTTGGTGAGAGTCACCTGGGCCGTCTGTCCTGCCTGGGCCTGAATCTGGCCCTGAGTGGGTACACGAGTCTGTGAACGTGAACACAAGTATTAATGCTGCCACAACCTCGAGCACTGACACGAAAAGAGGAGAGAACAGGACGAGAGTGTAAAGAGGACAATAATCATGAATAATCAAATGATCCTCTTCACATTCTTACCAGTCTGGCCACCTGCAGGTTGGCCACAGTGGTGCCGGTCAGCACGGCTCCAGGTCTGGGTGCCGCCACAGCTGCCAGCTGAGGGTTGGCCTGGGCAGCCTGAGCAGGCTGCACCTGGGAGGCCTGCTGGGCCCCTGCAGCCTGTTGGCCCTGAGCTGCTGCTGCTGCCACTGCTGCAGCCACCTGCTGCTGCTGCTGCTGCTGCTGCAGCTGCATCTTATGCTTGTGCATCTTTATCAGCTCCTGTAAACACAGATGAGCAGTTCAAGATAAGTTAACTGGACACATGTTGTTATTATAACCCTGACTGAGCTGTTTCCTGGGTGAATCTGAAACACTGCCATCATTGCAATCATACTAACAAAGAATATCTCAGCTACTAATGTGTCCAGTTTATCCAACAGAGACAGAGTCGGTCACATTTCAGACGAGATGCTGGTGGTGGTGTACCTGTGGTTTGCCTACAGCTTTGATCTGTGGAGAAGCAGCCTGTGCTGCTGCTGCTGCTGTTGGTGCTGCTGCAGCTGCTGCTGTCGGAGCATCTGCAGGTGGGCCGGGGTCAGAGGCTTTCCTTGTGGTAACTGCATACCTGTGGCTGAGAGGAGGACAGCGGATTAGTCACATGTGTAAAACAGTGACTTGAAGGTAGAACTCTATGTTTGTGTGTCTATGTTGAGTTCAGTACCTGGTGTGACCTGAGTGACCAGTGGGCGAGTCTGTGACTGCACAGGGCTCAGAGTGGTAGAAACGACAGCAGATGCCGTCACTGGGGTAACGGCTCGAACACCCTGGCCTGTTGCTATGGCGACCACTTCGGCGGGGGCAGCAGTGGTGACGGTCCTCTGTTGGGTGTGGACCACCTGAGCTCCAGCTGCGCTGGCAGGCTGGACCGACAATGACAATGACAACGACAACAACACAATGAAAGACTGGAGCGGCTGTGAGGCTCACTCTGACTACAGGCTGCAGTGGGTGTGCATTCTGCTTCATGCCAATCTATTATATTTGCGTCATGAATTCCTGTTAGTCAGTAGGTGGCTGAGTTTAGCCAGAGCAGCAATGATAAATGAACATGACTCACAGACAGAGTGCCTGGTATGACTGGAGATGCCAGGCGTTTGTTGGCCTGGAAGGGACTTGGAGGAACTCCAGCTACTGTGTTCACAATCACATTCCCCCCTACAGTGGCTGGAAGGAACAAAGAGAAATGAATTAACTACTGGAACACGAACAGCTCTGTGATTTGAACCATATGTGTGTCAACGTACCAGCCTGGATGGTTGTGCCCACAGTGGCATTCTTTATGGCTCCAGCCTACAAAAACATGAAACACATGTGTGAGAGCCTTCACTGGGTAACAGCAGAGAAGCACACTGGTGGAGGGTGTTTTGATTCTCACCAGAACAGCTGCATTAGGCACAGCAGCAGCTCCGGCCACTGCGGCAGCCGGAGGGACCTGAGCAGGAGCCTGTCCAGCAGCAGGAGCCTGTGCCTGGCCGGGAGCAGCCTGAGCCTGGGGAGCTCCAGCCTGCTGCTGCTGGGCCAACTGCTGAGCCTTCTGCTGCTCTGCCAGGGCCTGAAAACACACACACACACACACACACACACACACACACACAATCCACAAATGAAAACATGTCAGCAAAGATTAAAAACAAGCACTTCTTGGATCTCAAACACAAAGCAGGTTCTCTTGATTCACACTTTTACTGACCCTGATGAAGACCACAGCAAAGTCAGTATGTGTTGCTTTTTAACTTTTGTACTTCAAAAAGCTGTGTGCGTTGAATTTTTGAGGAAATTCAATCCTATTCTTGTGGACAGTACGTGTTAGTCTACATCCTGGGACATAAAAGAAACAGCTGCAATCTGAAAAGGTTCAGCTGTGTAAGTGCAGACTACAAAGGGACATTTCTCTGATTAGCTGTGTTAACTGTCAAACCACATGCTGTCTTCATTTGTTGAATGAAATAAGACCTGAAATACACACACTGCAGACAATCACCTTTTTCTCCTTGGCAATCCTTTCAGCCCGTTGAGATGCCACCTGAATGGGAGGTAGGGGCTTGTCGTAGCTGATCCCACTGAAGAGAACAAAAACAGATGTTATACTTCTTTCATTTCAAGGTTTTAGACGTCAATAGTACAACAATAGCAACATTAAACACACCTTTCCGCCAAGACCGAGGCATGTTTAGGATTCTTCTGGAACGGATTCATGCCGAGCCTGGAAGGAGTAGAAAGTCAACTGCTTCAATCTTTGGTACATGTAACTGCCTTGAAATAACTTAACAATGATTCATGCAAAATTTCAAGATCAACCGAAGATCACGTCACACTCAATAACTGAATCGTGCATTGCATGTCTTGAAATGTTTTCTTTCAATTTTCTTTTTCCCAGCGTTCGCTCCTTGATAAGGCTCATTCATTGTTAACAGACAATCATCAGTACTTACAGTGGTTTGATTGGTGGGCTCCTCTTGCTGGCGATGATCTTCATGAGTTCAAAGCGGCTGTTGTAGAGCTGAATGTGTGTGGCGTTATCGTCCTGTGTGTAGATCTGACAGGTCCTTAGAGGACGGCTGTTCTTAGACTGAGCATGGACATAAACATGAAACCAAGAAACACGGAACAAAAGTTAGGCCAAGAGGTCAAGAGCAAAGAAACATCAGTCAAATATAAAGAGCAGAATCCGCTACCTTGTATATGCTCTTGGTTTTCTTCTTGGGGTTTGCCTCATACACCAACTGAAAAAAAGTTTGAGACATGATTTAGATAAACAAGTACAAAGTGAGGAAGCCAGTTTTACAAAAAAGTAGAGTGACTCTGTCTGTCACCTTGCCCTCTTCTCTGGGAATGATGACATTCTCGTAGCGGTTGCGACACTGTTTGGGCGAGCGGTAGATGCGGCTGCAGGAGTTCACCACGTCGCTCACCAGATCCCAGTTAGGAGTGTGGGCAGGAGACACGATGGTCAGGTTCAGAGGCAACTCCAGCAGCTGCTTTACAGCCTGTCACACACACAGCAACGAGATTTGGATATTGAATGTACACAAAACCGGTTTCATTCTTATTTCCACTGCGTGCAGCTTGGACAGAAAGATGACCGTGGAAGCAGTTAGTGGAGCCAGTACCTGAAGCAGAGCCCAGTCCTCACTGATGAGCCACTCCGGGTTGTCCTGGCCGGCCTCCATGGCAGGTTTAACCAGCGAGGGGAGGGGCTTGGCAAAGGGCGCCTGCTGCTTGAGGGAAAAGTTCTTTTTCTGGTCCTTGCCCTCGCGGCGAACTTTCAGCATGCTGGCCTTTTCGAACAGGGAGCGTGGAGGAATGACTGTCTCTCCGTGGCCCTTCTTCTTCTTTCTGGCTGCTGCTGAACAAACACACTCGAGTAAGGACAGAGAAACCAAACAAACATGCAAAGGCACTTCGGCGTGCATCTATTTTTAAAAAAGTCGAGTCAAACATTTACTCCAGAACTTAAACCACAATTCCTTGTCTGAAAGCAGAAAAAACAGCTGTTTAGAACAAAAATAAATATATGTAAATGTATATGTAACTATATATGGAATCACGGCAAGTGAAGGACTCACATAATGACACAATATTAATGACACATCTCCGCTTACCTGACGGGTCCATCTTGAGTCTCTTGTGCTCCTTCCGGATGTAGACAGGAGGCAGCTTGGACTCCGGCATGGGTGTGGTGTCATACATCAGCATCATCACAGAGTCGATGTAAATGTCGTTGTCATCCTGTGGTGGTGTGGGTGGAGTCCAAAGCTGCATTGGAAAATCATAAAGTCAGACTTTAGCCAGAAGACAGAGCAGGACTGTGATGTGCCTCAATACATAGAAATATAATTAGGCGGAGAATAAGGAAGATAAAAATCACAGTCCCCCAGATAACACAAGGATTTGTGTAAAAATGTACAGATGAGTTCAAGATCCGACGTTCCTGATGCTATCCATCACATTCGGTCTCTTACCGGCATGATTTCTGTGTGGCCGTCCTCTGCATCGAATACATACTCCTGTTGAAAAGCAGAGAAAAGGTTCATGTCAACAACAGTGCTACACAGTCCACACACCACTTCTTGGTTAATTAGCAGAAATCACAGCGGCCACCCACCATGTTGTAGGCATCCTCTCTGGTGTAGGTGAAAAGATCTTCATCTCCCTCCATTATCTGCCGCTCCTCCTCCTCCTCCTTCAGCTTCTGCAGCTGCTGCAGTTCCCAGCCTCTCTTCGAGCACTCCAACCGCTCCTGATAAAAATAAACACAAAACATGTGTCAATGAATCAAATTCATCAGGACAAACAGTAAAATGAAACAGCAGAGCAGCAACACAGTACAGCAGAAATAAGTTAGCTGATTAATGGACTGATTTTCACATCTATACTACAGTATATTTGTAAATATATACCTCTAATCTAATTTAAAAAAAAGGTATTGAAGTAATTTTACAGTTGAAGTTACCTTGAGAACAGTTTCATCATCACTGATGTGGAGGTACTCCAGGTAATGCAGAGCATACCTTTCAATTGGTGTGAGCTGTTTGAAGGACAAATAAACACAAATATTAAATCAGCAAGACAAAAAAAGTATCTAATTTTGTTCTAATTTCTCTCTCCCCCACGATTTTCCATACGTTCTTTTCCGCTCCCCCAAAAGTAGAGCTACCTGTTCCATGACTGCGTTCAGCTCCTCTCTCTGCGCAGGCTCTTCGTTAGCTTGGCTCTCTGACTCCTGATCTTCCTCTGTTGACTCTTTGCCAGCTAACTCCTCCTCCTCCTCCCTCTCCTGCTGCCGCTGCTCTTCCTCCTGGGCATCCAGGTTTATGCTGTGGAGAGCCTGGATGTAGGGTCTGGCTACTCTGGGAGAGATGGCTTCAGAAGCCGAAGGCTCCTGGTGAAGAACCACGAACTCCTCCACCTTCTCCCCTGAGCCTGCCTCCACCTCAAACAGATCCTGGATTGTCCGCTGGAAACACAGTATCAGCTCAGTTACTAGATGTTCTAGGCTGAATTAAGGTATAGTAAAAGGTCCACAGATGGAGAAAATTACAACTTTACTGATTTGTGTACTAAAGGTTTTTATATTTTTACATATAGCTTTAAGTGATTAAAAAGAATAAAGGTGTGTAGAGTGCCTGAAACTCCAGGACAAAACCACAGTGAGTGAGTTCCTCTTACCTGTGTGAGGAAAGCCAAGGTGTAGTCGGTGCCCTGGGCAGCCACCTCTCTGATCAGGTCCTTGGTTCCATTCTTCAGCAGCTTTTCTTCAATGGAGTTCCCACTCTCCAACCTGAGCAACGCACAAAAAGTAACTAAGAGTAGCACTGATCCTTCAATATTAATGTTAAAGTTACATCTAGAGTTTTACTCGTGATGCATTAAGGAACACAAAAATAAAGAAGAGCCAAAATGGATTTCCCTGTATTGATAATATCACCTGTATATGTGTATGTCCTTGGAACGTCCTATTTTGTCACAAAACTCCTGGGTGCGGGCGTCCATGCTGGGATTGAGGTCTGTGTCATAGAAGATGATGGTGTCTGCGTCGAACACCGTCCCGACTGCAGAGCAGCAGCGGTTGGTCAGGATGCTGCAGAACACCTTCCTGTTCCTGTTAAACTTCTTCATATGCTCCTGCAGGGACACAGACCAAAGCACATGAACAAACTGGGACAAAGGCTAAAAAAGAAGTTGTTGACACTTTTTCCTTTTAAAATTTCACTTATTACAAATACTTTCTTTGCTTATCTCAGTGGTTTGCAACAGTACAGTACTATCCCCATCCTTATTTATTTAAATTCCCCACAGGGTCATTAAAGTTTCATCTTATCTTTATTATCCATTTTGATGTGACTGCTGTGGCCAATTAGTTGCCTGCATCTTTATTTTCTTACAGCAACATCAGGCCTAATTAACTGACCCAGAAAAGAGGGATTACATAATAAACCACAGGTTAGATAAAACCAGTACAGGAACATTTAAGATTTCATTACCGCAGTTCAGGCAGAGTAGCAACATTTCACAAAAATGTGTGCAGCAGCAAATAGAAAAGACTTAAACCCACGAACCCCGACTGTGATCTTCACTAATGTCTGCATTAAGGCCCTGGAAGGAACAGACTCCAGCAGGGAGGGAAGAGAGCAACACAGTTTGTCCCCTTGTTGAGCCAGAACAGGTGAATGTACCTGTCCATGTCTGACAGCAGCTTTTGTGGTTTAAAAGTTTAATGCTGACTGAAGACAGAAAAATCCAACTGAAGTATGACAGGGCCCTTTACACAACAGGGCTGTAACTGATCTGTAGAACATGTGAGTCATTCCTGGGTCTTATATAACTTTGCTGTCATACGACTATTGGTGCAAACACCTGACCTGCGCATATGCGAAACAAAGGATGAACAGTAGAATGTTCTTGAATCATGTGGAGGAAAGAAAATACACTCTCGCCCTTCATGGCACGTGCTTGCCCACTACTGGTCAACTTTCATACGTGCCTCCATCGCTCCCTAAGATATTAGTTATTGCTCTGATTTTACATATTATTTCCAGTGTCACATTTTTAATGTTGGCAACACTGACTTAATTTCGCTTAAGAAGCTTGTTGTAACTGCGGTTCATCGGAACAGATTTAAAAGGTGGTGACCTTACCTGTCGTTCTTCAGGAGTGAAGCTCTCATCAATCCGCACATAGGTGAGCTGCCTGTGATCGAGGAAGGCCTCCAGGATGTCGAGCATCTTTGCCATCTGAGTAAAGATGAGGACACGACGGCTGTCTGACCTAAGCTTCTGCAGCAGAATGGCAAGAGCTTCCAGTTTACCTATAAAAAAAGAAAAGATCAAAAGGTATTCCTCTAGTTTTATAGTAACAGTAACTACGTTTTCCAGTTAATGGGAGTTAAGATCATCATTGTAGACACAAAAGTATAATGTGAGCAAATGAACATGTGCATTATTCATTGTAATCCCAGTGGTCTGTACAATATTTACATTGATTGAGAACATTAGAGCTTTGAAAAAACGCCCATTTTTCCCATTACCCCACTTGCGCATTGTGTTTTTCCCTTAAACTGCCCTGAGGCACAGACAGATGATGTCTGTACTGTTTCTTTTAAACTGTTTTTAAATATCATGTACAGGTGTCACTGCAGATCTGTGTCCAAGAGATGGTTGTGTATATTCTTCTCTGTCTGGAGAAAAGTATACTAAGCAAAATGTGGTGATTACAATGTTTTTTTTTTTTTTTAACACATAATGTATTAATTATTAGATATTTAAGTTGTAGTTACTCCATACATGCTTTTAATGTATCCATTTTGCTGTTGTAGCGTCCTAGTGTTACTGAGCTAACCTGAGTCCATCTGCATTAGCTGCAGGTCGGGAAAACGGAAGAGATGCCTGGACGCCAAGTGGTGGATGTCTGCACTGTGGGGGTCAGAGACCTCCTTCAGCTGACGGCGAAGGGACTTCTGCTCAAGGCTGTAGGGAACTGGGGGATTGGCTGCATACAGGTGAGGAGGTGGGGCTACAGCTGGAGGCACCACACAAACCAGCCTAAAAGATGACAACAGTAGTCAACACTAATGTACAACAGATAGTCAACCAATGTGCTTAGTAAGCTACATAAAACCACAATGCTTGGATTTAGGTATTTGTAAGTGCAGCAAGTGCAGCATAGAAGGGAGGAGGCTTTCAGACTGAGTTGAAGTACCTCTTGATAAGGCTGTTGGCAGCCTCCAGGCGGTCCTCCACAGAGAGCAGAGTGGACTGCAGTGTAGAGGCAGTGGCCACGCAGGTTCTCTGGGCCCTGAGGCAGCTCTCTCTGCCCACCCACCTCCAGCCTCCAGCTGTCAGAGCAGAGTGACCAGGCACTGAGCTCAGAGTGCACGCCTGCAGCACGTCTGACCCATACAGCACTCTGCGGCTGCAGCGTCGCTCATTTGCTTCAAACAGGCGTCTCAAGCGCTCCTTCAGCTGCTGAGTCTTCTCTTCTGAAGACTCCTGAACATGACAGTGAGAGATGGCACACAAACAATGATTCATTTTTATTAAAACATTTAGTCTGCAGGCTGTAAAATGCTTCGACTTCAGAGCAGTGAAAAAGTGAAACTGGGCATCATCATCATCATCATCATGAGTCTGCTTGAAAGAAGTGTACTGACCTGAGAACCAGCATGAGCTGTAGTGTTGAGCTTGGAGGGGGCTGATGTGGCATTTGTAGTCACACCCAGTGCTTAAAAAGAAATATACAGTGTCAATAGATCAATCAGTTTACAAAAGCAGTGCTATTGTGAATGTACAGGAAAAGAGATTGAATTGTGGACACAAATAACATTTTATGTTCCACAAAAATGTATTAACTTTCAGCATCATATTAATATATTGGTACAAGACTGATTAAAAGACAGTTCAGAGATAATGCAGTATCTTCACTGTGGATGAGTCACCTTGGTTGGCTGCTGACAGGGCAGGATGAGGTGTTCCAGGTGTAGCTGAGGCGTTGGAGGCTGGAACAGCTTGTGGCATTGTTTGCATTACCATGGATCCTTGGGGCCGGATGATCTGCTGCCCTGGAGCTGACACAATCTGCAGGATGTTGCCTAAATCCATGACACATATTGAGCGACAAATGTAATGGGCGCCTGCTCAAAACCTAACATGAGCTAGAATGGCATTTAAGAGACACTACAATTACAATAACAATTATCATGCTATTGGACTTAAAAACAGTACATCAACAATAAAACTACTGACACTTAAGTCCAACTGAAATCAAGTGCTACATAAATACATAAAATAAAGAAGCTACCTCCATCTAAGACAGTATATCTGGTTGCACCTCTATCAACACAGATACCAACAGTATTCCGTCAAAGTAATGCCAAACAAGGGGGCAACATTATGAATGGAATTAAAAATTTAACACGGAAATTTCTCCCTCCTGGTTTTTGATTTTGTCTCAAATAAGAACGTGGGACAAGTGATTTCCAGAGCAGATATGTTTTCTGTAGCAGACCCAAAAATGCAATTTAATTTCAGTTGGACTTGAAGACAAAATGTTTATCCTTAAGTGTAAAGGTAGAAAACATGTGGAGAGAGAACAGCGATGTGCAAAAAAGGTCTCCTGCCAGAATCAAACCAGGGAACTTGCAATCATATTGTACGTTTATGAAGCGCTAGGTCACCTGGACACTTTCATTGCCTTGTGGACTTGCAATTATCAAAAAGCATCTAAATTACACCAGAAAGCAGACAAAGGAAAGCACTGAAGAGAATTATGTTTAGAAAAAGTGTGACAACGGGATGTACATTACCGAGTGTACCTTGGAGCTGCAAGGGCTGTCCGGTGGTGAGCTGGCGAAGCTGGCTGGGGGACAAAGTGAACTTGTTACCCTGAAACTGCAGAGTGACAGGAGTCTCTGGCTGGGCGATACGATTCTGAGTGCCTGCTATGTTGGCCAGCTGGGCAATCTTCACCACATCTCCACCTTCAACGGAAAGGAAGAACAGACACCACATCAAAGACAAGATCAAAAGTCAGCTGAAATCTTGGACATTTTAACAGTGACAAAACAATATACTCTGCGTCAGTTAGTTAAAGGGTGAAAGAAACATGCAGAACCAGGGTGGATTAATCAGAGGGACGAGCACAGCCGCCCTCCACAACTGAACCATAGCAGCTCGTACTTTTACAAACCCTGAAGGGGAAAGAAAATGGCTACAAGGGTAATCCTCAGGTGAGACAGAGAGCCTGAAACATACACAGACATGAAGCACTGCACCTGACACAGTGGTCACCAGGAGGGATTAGAGTCAAACAATAAGAATATTCAGTTTTCAGGCTGTGGACAAATGGTTCATATATACTTTTGATATAAGTATAATTTTGGTTGTTACACAACACAGAATTCTTTTGACATCCCTTCATATCGTTTCTGTTAATTCCTGAAACTGATTTAGGCATTAAAAAGGCACAAATTGCTAATTAGTGGGCACAATTTATTAGTGTGCACGAATCATTAAGTCTGTTGATTTACAGCCACAAATGATGAAAAATTTCACCTGATGCCTGCTGGGTGAAAAATTATATTTAATGTGTTCAAGTCAAGAATCACATTCAGTGGTTTTTTAGCAATCTTGGTTTTTTGAGACAACAAAATCCAATAAGAATTTTAAAAACAGGTTCTCCTTTTTACATAGATTCAAATACTGTGTGTTGTTACTGAAAAGGTTTCTCTGTTCACGTTTGAGGCAGAAAGGGTTGGCAACTGGTGGGACCATTTCAACATGCTTTGCAGTGATGCTCAACATCAGAGTGAAATCATAACATTAGCAAAGAAAAAAAAGGAACAACCAAAGCTTTGGGATTTCTTCCTGCAGCTGGACTGATGCAAGAGACAAAAGAATATTAGTAAATTGGGAGAAAAAAATGATTAAAAAGAAGGGGGAGAACATAATAATTAAGTTAAATAGTGTAGTGATGTGTGGTGTAACATAAGTGGGTCGTTCACAGTGTACATGCAGGTTTCGAGAAAGAAACTGGAGAATGCTGAGGCTGTGGAGATGCTGCTGATATGGCTACAGATCTCATTTTAAAAAGGGACCATTTCTTGACCATAAGCTGTAAACTATTGATCCATGGCATCTCTTCCATTACCAAAACTGCTGCACCACCAGTGCTGCTGCCATTGCACATACAGTATGTCCAAAGCCATTTCTCTGGAGTAAAGACTGAACACATATCAGCAGTGCCCCAAGTGAAGGCCTCAGTGTAGAGCAGTCCATTCTGTTGTGCCAGAGGTGGAGGGGAAATGCCGAGAGGGAGGGGAGGGGAGGGGAGGGGAGGCCACTTACTAGGCAACCGTGCCTGGGCCTGGGATGTAAGAACCAGCCTCTGGGACAGTAAGCTGGGCTGGATGGCATGGCTGGGGGCTAGAGCTGGCCTGGGGACCTGAGCTAATCCAGGCTGGCTGATTGGAGCAATAGATCCCACAACTGTGCCCAAGGCCACAGAGGTAGCCCCCAGCACATGCTGCCCAATGCCAGCGTTCCCAGAGGAGGCTACAGTGGAGGCGGCAGTGTTGCTGCTGCTGCTGACAGGAGGGGTAGTCTGGGCTCTCTGAGTAGCTGTTCCAACCGCTGTGAAGTACAAGGTAATGGGGTATGGGACTACATGTTAGGGGTAACCCAGTATTTAGTCAAATCATCAGTACGATCAACAGTTTCCTCCATACGTTCCCTCAGCAGTGGTGGGCCAACACAGCAAGCAGGAATGTTATCGACTACGCACTGACAAATTAATCAGTGCTAACAATTTGATGGATGAAAAATATATCATCCAATAATGAACGTATTCATTGGCAGTCAAACTTCACCCACACTGCAGTAAGTACCTTTTGCCCGCAGCTCTTCATCTGACAAATTTAATGTCTGTTGCTTCTTTCATCATATCCTACTTTGCAATATTACCACTCGCATTACATTTCCATCATTTTTTAAATCAAATGACATAGTAATCACTGAAGGGCTTGGGAACATGTAGCTGTCTCACATTAAAAGCTTTACATTTAATCTTATCCTAATGGCTGAGCTGCCATTAAAAGAAAACGTGGCCAGCCCACCACTGCTGTATGCTCGTATAAATGTAAACAAATTAAATCTCTTTGACCACTGAAACTTGCAAGTGAAGGTGTCCAAAACCACCACATAAAGCTGCAGGAAGAGGACCTTTAAAATTTGCAGCACTGTACATAAATATGAACACACTGTATGTTTTTAACATGAATGTATGGGCACAGTGTGAATACATTTTTAAAGCATGACACAGTAAATCAGATTGATTCAAATTCAAACAGCATCACAATCATGCAGCATAACACTGTATAAAGCATCCATCACAAAGGTAAAGCACTAACGAAACGGCTGTCTTTTATAGTATGATGTTAGATGACACAATCTGGACTCCTTAAGTCACTGTGAAAACAAATTTCCTGTGCTTTACTGAGCACCACACCTGAAATGGTCTTACCGTGAGAAGTGGCTGTAGTAGTTGCAGTGGCGACAGGGGACTTGCCCCTGGTCTGGGCCGACTGGCTGGTGGTGGAAGCAGAGGTGCTGGTAGTGGGAGAGCTCGTTGGAGGACGCTGGCCTGTTACACTTGTGATGGCAGCCAGGCGACCTTCTGGCTTTGTCCCGTACTGCACTGGCTGGAACAATCTAGTCAGAAAAAAAAAAATCAATTGATTATGTTGTTTCAATGTCAGAATATCAATATTACGTTTACATTTTAGAGCAATTTAAAAACGTCAAAGAATTGCCACATCAATTATGTGACGTTATTTGGATATTTGTAGATTTTATTGCCAACCTCATTGGCTTTATCGGGCATGGCTTGGGTCGCGGTGGTGGATCTGGACCAGTGTAGATCTCCTCTATGAGCTGCTGAGTGATCTTTAGTTTGGGTACAGCCTCTTCAGTCTGATACCGGGTCAGTCGGTTCTCATTATTGATCAGATCAAATATGGACATGTTTGCAATCTAGAGGGATAATGAGATTAAAAACAACAGCAGAAGATCAATGGAGATTGATTCAACATGTGCACAAGGTTCAAAATCAAGACAAAGGACTTGTACAGTATTGAAAAATGACAAACAGGCAGGATGTCAAACAACAAGCAGACACGCAAATAAATAGAAGAATATCCAGTACTATAAAAGAGGAGCGGAGATTCAACTAGGAAGAAACTAATGATTATTTTTATTATCGATGGATCAACTTTTTTAATCATTTTTTTCCCCAATCGACCATTTAGTCTTTAAAAGGTCAAAGATCTATTATATTTATGCTTTTACAAATTATTTTAAAATATTATTCATGTCAAACTTTAATAATTTTTTATCAATTTTCTGTTCATCAACTAATTCTTTTACCACTGATAATCAGGGAGCTGGCGAATTCAATCATAAACACGTCATTATTGAGCTCAGACAGTTAAACAGGGCTAACAAACACCAAACACACATCAGCAGTGCAGAACACAACAGCTAAATACCTTGCTTGAGTCATTCTGAAGAGCTCCCAGCACTAGAGATGGAACGTTGTATTGTAGAGAGGAGCAAAAGAGGGAGCTGCTGTTCTCTCTGGGTGCCACCAGTTCAGGGTGGTTACACACTCGCTGTAACTGCATCAAGACCTGAAGCACGCTGACAAAATGACCTGTCTTCAGCGCCTCCTGGGCTCTAGAGGAGCACACCCAGACATAGGCATCATTATGAAAGGCAGTTCAAAACATAAGCAAGAAGCCACCAGTATCACAAAACATATATTTTTTGGCACATTATACCAAATGTTTCGTCTCTTTCCCCAAGTAGAATTGGTAATAAAGGTCCAGAAAAAGTGACGTTAGTAAGCTAATCCTACTTATTACAAGATCTGCACCATTCGAAACATTTGAAGAAAAAAAAAAAATCTTTAGAGAAAAAAACTTAGCTAGCATTATAATTAAGACTAAACTGCTAAAACTGATTTAAGTGATTTAAAGTAGAATGTGTGAGTTCTATTTTTAGCATGTCTTCAAACTCTCCTGTGTAAAGTCTGATTCCTCTGTGGTGATATTTTCAAATATTACTCTGAGTGACAGGAAATCCATTACTTTGATATCACAAGATAACGATCCACATGATGTCTCACCCTGGCTGAGTGAGGATATCCTCGTAGAGGCTCTTCTGTCTGCAGGACAGACGGCACTTCAGGATGTGCTCATACTTCTTGGGCAGCTGTTTCTCCACATCCCTTTTAGAGCGCCTCAGGATGAAGGGCTGGATCATCTACAGTTAAGAGGATTTCACAGGTAATGTGCATGTAAGGACTGCAGGTGAGGTGAATCAATCATGCTTTAATAGGCAGAAGAATTTGCAGGCAATATACCCACCCTGTGCAGGCGGATGACCAGCTTGTGGCAGTAGTCCTGGTTCTGGTCTGTGCCTGCTTTAACAGGGAAGTCAGAGTAGGACCTGGTGATTCCTGGCAAAAGGAAGTGGATCATGGTCCACAGCTCCTTCAAAGTATTCTGTAGAGGAGTGTTGATGAGGAGAACCCTCTGCTCACTGGAAGACACACAGAAATACCCCACTTAGTCAACTGAGCCTTGTTACAAGCATCTGGTAGAATATTCAAGGTAATTTCATGGAGAGACACAAAAATCCAGTAAACAGCTCTTAGAGGTTTGATCATCAGGAATTTAAAAAGCTTGTTAACCGTAAGCTGCATCAAGACTACAAACGGGTTAATAAGCCTGAAAAATTGAAATCCTGTTCATTGAGAAACTGGACTTAATGTGATACTTATCACCCAGCTCACCTTCTGAGAGCAAAGATAGTTTCCCAGTGTTTCTCAGTCATGTTTTTGATGAGCTGCACCTCGTCCAGGACCAGGTGCCTCCACCTTTTCCTCAGAAAATGGCTCTGGTCTTTCATCAGCAGCTTGTAGGATGTCACACATACATGGAAGCTGTTGGCTTCCCCCCACCACTGTAGATCAGTGATCAGATGATGTTATTACATTTACAGCTATTTATTGGAAAAAAAAAAAAAAAAAAAAAAAAAAAAAAAAAAAAGACAGTCTACATCAGCTATTGGCATCAATATATGTTGTTAAAAACAGCAAAAACTACCATTCTCTTGGATCTGCGCTCCCTTCTGTTGCCAAGGTACAGGAGGATCTTAAGGCCAGGACACCAACGCTTGAACTCCACCTCCCAATTAAGCAACTTGCACGTCCTCACTACAATGAGGTGGGGTCCCCAGATGCCTGTGGACAAAAACAGATTACATGTTAATGACATTCAATTTTAAAAAATAAGAACAACAAACATTCACTATTAAAAAGTCTTGTATCTCTGAACAGAGGCTTACCTTCTTGGCCCGCCAAGTGGGCCATGTAAGCCACAGTCTGTACGGTCTTGCCAAGGCCTGTCTCATCTGCTAGGATGCCATTGAGGTGTTTCTTGTAAAGGTTTACCAGCCAGTCCACACCAATTTGCTGATATTCTCGCAGCGACCCATGCAGTAGAAAAGGAGCTGGGCTGCGGGTCTAGTAAAATAAAGATCAGTTAAAAATAATAAGAGGCACCTTTTTCTTTTGTCTGTTTGTGTCTGCGTGTGTGCATTTATCTTACTGATGAAGTGGTCCTGAAGCTGCCTTTGGGCAAGATGAGCTCTGTGGCAGCAGCCACTTCAGCTATGTCTCTGGCAGGTTTCCCCTCAGAGTCAGAGGAGGCGGCTTTGTCAGCACCACGGTACTGGTCCACACTAAGCAGGGAGTCAATCAACACTGCCTCAGGTGGACTGCTTGCTGGACACTCCATTTCTGGAAAATAAAGAATATCAACTATTTTAGGCTCATGCCATTCACAACCATTTAGTAAAACAGGTGTGACAATTAACATGACTATTTAAATCTTCAAATTCAAAGGCACCTTCAGTCTCATCCATGTCATCTTCGTCACTCTGAGGACTAGGCTGAGGCCACTCAAAGCCGTCAACGTAGGCACCAGCATACTGCTTCATCAGAGCATCTAGAGGCATCTCAGCTGAAAAAACAAATACAAAAGCATTTGAGTAAGCAATACAGACAAAAAAGAGCAATTCTGGTACTTGTATAGCATCAACTAAGCAGCAAAGAATGAAAAATGGGGCAATAAACTGTACTGATTCACACAGACAGAGAAATAAAGTAAATACAAACCATCTTTGGCAAGGTCAACCAACTCTGCTTTGTGGTCTGCTTCCCCTTCCATGACCTCCTGTTCCTCTATGGTGCTCTCTTCATCTGCGACTTCAAGAAAAAATAGTCAAATAATGAACAGAGTAAAAGGCAAATGTACAACACCAACCCTACAGACTCTTTCAACAGCCATGTTGTTTTTTTGCCACATGAACTTTGAAAGTTTGACACATACCATCTTCATCAACCAAAGATGAACTTGATTTTCTTTTTTTAGCAGAAGTCACCAACTCCTATAAAAAGAAAAACATATTTAGCAAAAAATATAAAAAAAGATGTAATAGGTGCATTTGCATTGTCAGTCATTAGAGTGTGAGTGAACCTACCTCTTTGTCAGCTTTCACTCCTGTTGCCTGACCAGGTACTGCAACACAAGTAATTTAAATTTAATATATAAAATTTGGTTATTAAAAAAGTAGTTTAAGGTGTTGTAGATTGGCACAGTTTAGCTTTGAACCGGAACCAATGGAGTAAGAGCTCATGATAAAGAGAAAAATATTCTGTCTTATTTTTGGTAGTGGGACATACCTTTGGCTTTTTGTAAGCTGAGTGCTTTGAGCCTCTTCTCATAAATTTCAAACTGGAGTTTAATTTCCACAACCTGACCGAAAAAAACGGCAGTTCATTCAGACTGGTAAAGACACTCATTTTTTATAAATCATGACATGATTAAGAAAAATAAATGCATAAATTAATAAGCAAACCTGCTCGATGTTTGACCAGAAGAATTCCACCTCTCGGGCAATTGTGCTGGCGATGTGACGAAGATGAATCTCCCTTTCTTTCCTTGACCTCTCTTCACTTTTCTTCTGCTCTTGATGGTAACGGGCACATGTGCGAACAAGCTGCAGTGGAGACACATGAGACGGTTTGGCTTTCAACAGGACATCGGTTTCTGCAGTGACACCTGCTTTTGTTGTGCTGATTTGCACTTTCACATTTCTCTCTGTGAATTATTCCATCTCGAAATCATACCTTCTTAGCGGCAGCCTCTTTCCATCTCCTTTCCTGGGCAAAGTCAGCTGCCATCCACTGCATCTCCTCCAGGAGGTAGTCCCAGTGAGACTTTGGACGGGAAGCTTCCACAAGCTTGGGAAGCCGACTGGCTGACCACTGGCCCTCCTTCCTGAGCTCAGAGACGCGCTGATGTACTTGACTCTCCTTGGAAATAGAAACAGCATGTGACATCAGAATAGAAATCAAGAATATTTATCCTTTTTTCAGTTACTCCAGTAAGACATACTGCATTGATCCCCAATATTAAAACCTTACTCTACGTACATATTCAAATACAAGATAATGCACAAAAGCCAAACACATAAATATAAAAGCAACAGATATAAATGGGCATTGTCAATAACCTATAATTTGAATTCATCAAACGAGGAAGTTGATTTAATGCATATTTGCTTTCATTAAGAAAAAAGTGAAAAAGAAATAATACACACAGAATTGAAGAGTCAATAGCAATACACATTATGCAAGACATCAAAAGACACCGAATCTATTCAGGCCAAGATCATTTCCAGACAACTGTTAAACCTAAATGTGCTTAGGGAACTCACCAGTTTGGCCTGCTCAACTTGTTTATCTTGAGAACCCTCCTGTGAGGACTGCATGGTCGCACTCTGACCAAAGCCACCGAGTTTTACCGGTGATATGCCATTGGTTCCAGTCAGTTTGGACTGGGTGCTTGGGTTGATATTAGAGCCAAGAGGGCGGAGCGGACTTGCAGTATGAGGGGTTGGAACAGAATTAGGAGCAGAGAGGGGAGCAGGAGACATGGATGTCATGGATATTGAGTTGGTCATGATTCTCTGAACTTGCTGGTTTGACTCTGCACCAGGGCGAGCAAGTGCAACCGTCTATGAAGAAGGGAGAAAAAAATATTCTCAGTAGGCCAGTCTCACCGTTTAGTCACAAACATACAAAAAAACTGTATTTATATGGTTTCAACTAGACTGACCGCTTGTCCTGACTGTAATATGGCCTGGGACTGCTGCTGCTGAGGCTGCAACTGGAGATGAAGACCTGGTTGCATCTGCTGCTGCAATTGGGCCTGGAGCTGTGTGTGGGGGTTTACTGTGGCCAGGACAGGTCCACCTGCCTGCACCTTCACCTGTGCCTGGAGTTGACCACCGGGCTGAGCTGTGTTCTCCACCAACTGAGTCTGCTGAGAAAGTGCCATGGGCAGGCCTGCCATAGGGAGAGAACCTTGTGGCAACCTGCCAGGCAGCTGGGGAGGAGGGGTGTGCAAGCTGGCTGCATTCTGCACCGGAGGTCCTTTGGATGGGTCGTATTGTTGCTGGTTCTGCTTCTGTCCTGCAATCTGGACCGCTTGAGGAGTAGGCGGCATCCCGCCTGTACACATAGTAACCAAATTATAGGACACACAAAGGGATGGTACAGAGAGCAACACAAAGAAAGACGGTAAAAAACAAGTTGTCAATCTTGCCATTTGTTTTGTAAATGCCTTTTTGTGCTCTTGCTAGTAAAAAATGTTTTAAATGCCATTAAGTGATTGTTGGCTTCCTCTTAATATATATTTGAGAGACCCCTTTGAACAAGTTACATTTTTAAAGCTAGTAAATAGATAATGAAATAGTGCCTTTAAATTTTAAAGACTGTTTGAGCTTCAGCTATTGGAGCTCCTCAGAACCTTGCCTTAATGAAGTAGATGTACTATATGAATCAACAGTAGTGTACTACTTTCTGATGATCAGAGCGGAAACTAATGAAAGTCATACAGCAAAATGGTTACAGAAGAAATGAAATCAATGTGAGAATCTACATGTCTCTCAAATAAAATACTACTTTGATTAATGCAAAACCAAAACATTGCATTTCAAATGTTGAGAGAATGTGGTTAAAAACATTAAAAATTATACGTGCAATAAGAGTTTTTTAGAGAGGAAAAATAGAAATGTTAAAGGAAAATGAAAAAAAGAACTTCAGAAAATAAAGAGACAGGGAGAAGAAAGGGGAAATAAAAATACAAAGCGGACACTCACAAAAACACCATATGTTTGGCATGCATGAAGCGATGTCATTCTAGCGGTAACCAAGGCATCTGGATGCCTCACATAGCGACAAAGCACAGAGGTGAGCAAAAGGACACACATGGGGTCTTGCAGACAGCAGGCCTGAGCGGAGCTGTGCACACTAAAGCAGCGCCTGCCTTACCTCCCTGCACGGCACACCACCTTGCCTAGACGCCATCAACACCTGGCCCTGACACACCCACACCACCACAATCGCAAAAACCTGTGTCGTGAACGCAACTCCTCCACATGATTCCCCTCCTACTTAGACTGAGGGAAAGAAGCCAAGTCAGAACAAAATGCCATGAAATAACATGGAAGGAAATCAACTAAATGTGAACATGAGATAAATAAAGACACTCTTGACGATGTAACGTATGATTTGAAGATTGATGATTTTGAATCCCTTTTGATGATGCAAGGACGAACATTTGGAGAGGGAAAGACTTGTGAAGGAATGACAATGGCAAACGAAAAGGAAGCATGACACGTGGATTCATAAAATGGGAAAACAAGCTAAACCCATTGGAAAGTGAATTTGTTCCCACAGGGTTCCCACTTTCTGTGATCCACCTCCAAATTAGATGAAAATCCATCAGCACGGGAAGGTCTGTCCAAATAAAGATGACTAACAGGAACAAACTTCAGAAAAGAAGAGATGGATAACGACGGGTGATCAATAGATAAAACAAAAAAGGAAAATCATAAGACATGGCATCTTCCCATTGAGTGGCTACTCTTCTTCAGACTTGGATTGTCTTCTTCCCCATTTATCCTGACAGAGAGAGCTGGTGCTGGTACAGCTAAGCCTGAACTTCCTGTAGACTGCTGAGAAATCCAGCACATGGATGAAGATCTGTTTGTTGATGCTGCTTGAAGTTTGTTTGCAGAAGAAGAATGTTTTGATTCGCTTTTTAAAATCTCCTTAGTTTGAGGAAGGGGATACGTCCAGCAGCATCGAACAGAACACAGAACGGCCTGGTAGTAGCACTCCTACCTTGCGCAGTTGGCATAAGCTGCTGGAGTGGAACGCCAGGTGATCCTAAAGGAGCTACACCAGGATGCTGGAAAATCAGCCCATGGCGACCAACGTCAATCCGGGACCTCTTAGCCTGATCTGGGATTTAAAACACACAATACCCTCATAACGCAAAACAAAAGCACTCGGCACAGAGCAATGACCTTCTGAAGACCTTACAGGTCACCTCTCCTTCCTCGGGTTAAGACTTCAACACAGAGCGCTAGTAGAGGATGCCAAATATCTAAAAGCAGAAGCAATTAGAGGGAGAAAAGAAAACAAACAGAAAACAAAGCAAACGGGGAGGAAACAAAGCAACATAAGAGAGACAGGAGTCTACGATCCTTGCCCTACCTGCTTGCACCATAGCCTGTTGCCTCTTAAAGGCATCCATGTCTCCAGGGTTTGTAATTGTACCAGCAGCAGACCCCTGGTGTCCCTGGAAAAAAAAACATCTCAAGGAATTAGTGAGAGATTTCCTCTTACAAAGAATTCTTGATGAAATTTAAAAAAGAAACAACAGATAACTGCATTGTACTAAATGCTTAAAACAAGTTTTGCCTCAATCACCTGAAACTGCTGCGGGACAGAGAAAGCTGCAGAAACATTGGGAGGAAGCTGTGTTGCTATGGCAACTGGTGTCACTGCTTGGCCATCTTTTCCAGTAACAACCTTTACCTGAAAAACACACAGATTTAAAAGTGGAACAATAATCATTAGATGAAATCAATGAACTGTTTTCAATTGTAAAAGTCCTACTTGATCTCACACTAAGAGCCAGCCAATGTAATACCTCATCATTAATGACCTCAGACTGCTCTTCTTCTTCCTCTTCCTCTTCCAGGTCCAAGTCGTTCTGTCTCAAGTAAGTATATAAGGGAACACAAGGCTTCTTCTTAAAAGCTAAGTAGTCCATCATGTTCCCTTGGAGGTGCTGCAGAAAGAAAAGCTCAATCAGGTATTCTTTGAACACTTCTTTCAGGCTCTCCATCTTCTTGGTGTGGTGCTCCAAGCACTGTTTTCTCAGCTGGGCAATCTCTGGAGAAGAGGGAGCAATTTCCTCTAACTTCTTGGGAGCCTGCTTCTTCATAGTGCCCACAGCCATGCTGGTGGGTGCAAGCGGATTGTTGGCGATCCCTTGTGTTGGACTGGTGAGGGATGGGCTAGAGGGTGGAATGGAGGTGGGTATACTGAATGATGCTGTGGCTGTGGTTCCTACTCCAGCAACCACACCTTGTGACGTCTTCTCAAATATCATAGGGCGTGCCAGCTGTCCTTGAATGATACTGCTGATCTGTGGAGGTAGGTTGGAAGTGGTGATGTGACCAGGGCTGCCCAGAGTGGGGAGAGCAGTACCGGTGGCCACGGGACTTTGAGGTCCAAGGTGGTGGATGGTGCCTCCAGTTTGTGAGTGAGGCTGAGAGAGCCGACGTTCCCTCACAGAACCTGGTGCTCCTGGAGAAGCCAGTTGTACCTGGCCAGGTGTGGCTGGCGCAATCTGGGCCAGTCCTGTCCCCTCCTGGTAAACAAAGTGGCCACTTCCCGAAGGACTGCCTAAACTGATTTGCCGCACTAACATACCAGCTTCAACAAAGCGCGTTGGACTCTGTCCACACACACCTAATGCTGCTGCAGGTGCTCCTGGCCTTGTCACACTTTGCAGAGGGACTGGGCTGTGCTGGGTGGGACTCTGAGGCTGCATGGGCTGGGGCACAGGTGAGGTGACCTGAATGTAGGAGGATGGAGCATGCTCAAACCTCCACTGAGGTGTCGTATGCTGGAAGCCAGGGGATGCTGGATTTGGGATGGGGAGCGGAGTCAGAGTAATCTGCTGGTTACCAGTCACCATCTGTCCCACATTTTGTAATGTGATGTTCATGTTCTGGCCGGTGACTGGGCTACGACTCATGATTATCTGATAATTGGGCGACTGGGGGGCTGAAGGGCTGGCAGCAGAGGAAAATGTGGTCACAGGAGATTGAGGGTGGTTGACTGTAGCTTGCTGTTGTGTGACTGCCATGGTGGGCTGCTGCTGCTGCTCCTCTGCTTCAGACCCACTGACAGACTTGGATCTCTGGAGCTGTCGTTGCATATTCTGCGATCCACTTCCATGGTGCATTGCGTGGCACTGTTACTATGTCTAAACACAACAATCTGTGGAAAAAGCACACCAAAGCACAATAAGTGATTTAACAACAATTTAAACTGTTTAAACAATTTAAACTTATTGAACAATTTAATGTGACCCAAAAATGCTCAGAAGGGCTTGTCTGGTAGGTCGCCCAAGTATTGCATATACAAGTAACACATGGCTGTAGACCAATAACACATCCAACCTGGTCCCAGATTTCAAATATCTTAATTAAATATAGTTTCTCAATATGACAGTGTGTGCGTATACAAACAATATTAATTTGCCAACTGTTAGAGATTTTGCCATCCAATTTATACAGAAGCATTTATCCATTCATACCCATATCAATATCTTGACATAAAATGACATAAATTGTGACCAGAACATCGCGCTTGACAACATTACCGTGTGCTCATCAGGTGCAGAGATGGTGTGTTAATAGCAAAAAAATAAAAGGCAAGGGCTATAAAATACACCTTGCGAGCAGTTATATGTTAAGAGGCTTTAATTGTACATCTTTACCGCTATATCTACTATCTACAACTCATCTTTACATCTATGTGCACCTTCAATCCAACGCCGTAAAAACGTCCATATTGCCACATATAATATAAACTGTCCTGTAATGGAAATGATGGGCTTGATCTCATCTAATCTGCAGCAGTGGATCAGCCAGAGTCTGCATTTCAAACAAAGGTGCTACGCTGACACTTGTGATGGTGATTTGTACTGTTAACGTTGGTTTATTGCAGTAAATACAGCGTTGACAAACTTCTCGAGGTTGTTGTGCACTTACTCGTTTTTACACGACAATAATGACATTATATTTACAACCAAAATGACCAACATACAACAATATTTCCAGTGCACTGGCTTAAATGTTCATTGTTAGTTACGCCGTTAACGTTAGCTCCCACTTACAGTTTCGCTCCGGGGCGTAACGTAAGCTAGCGCTAGCTAATTAGTAGCACTTGACAAAATAATAAAGCATAAGCGCAGGTTTGGGTTATAAATACAACTAAGGTAGATCACAAATATTAAACTGTAACACCCGCAATAATGCTGTCTGTGCTATTTCATTAATTACAATGACTCTTGTTACGGGACGCGTGCTAGCCAGTGCTAACGATGTTAGCTTGTTGCTGCTAGCAGGCCAGCTGTCGATGAATAAATACATTTTATCACCTAAACGGTGTTACTTACAGGGAATGGGGCTTCTGTAGCAGTTTCATAAATCCTAAGTCATATTTACAATAAGTCACATGCTGTAACAAATCTTATTCTGCGAAAAAATAAAATATCGATATTGCTAGCGGCTATTCAATGTTTTGGAGCTAATTTCATTCAGCAACATGGCGACCGCAGCAACCTTTAGCGTGACCCGGATGTAGTTCAATTTCCCGGAAGTGCAACCCGCCGTTAATATTAATAAAAATGCATTTATTTCAGTGAAAAACCAATTGTATTCGTTCTTAGAAACCCGTTAACACAAATTAAATAATAAAATTATTTGGAGCTTGTAATTCAAGAGCAGCTTCAACTGTAACGACAAAGATCAACATTGTAATTTAAGTCAGATGTGAGACAAAGATATTTAACATGTAAAATAAAAAAAAACCACTTAAAGAGAATGAAAGGTTTTAACAATAAATATTATTTATTTTCATCACACAGTGTTTAACAATTCACTTTGGCAAATTTGACTGGCAGTCTTTAATAAAAGTAGAAAAGATAATTTGATAAATTCTAACAAACTTCTTTTTTAAAACTAGCACATTTGAATATATAATTGTAATAAACGTGTGTACTATCAGGCAAAAATCAAGTACAAATTCAGACACAAATTAGCACAATCTTGTTGCATTAATCCAAGCAGCCAAAAATAAAAAACTAATGTCCACACATACACACAAACAACAGATAAACATAAATAATGTGGCATAATGGCATGCAATGAATTTCTCTTAAAGTAACTGATGACTGAGTATCATCATCATCATCATCATCATCGTCACCCGATGGAGGAAATGGTTGGATCAGTGTCAATCTACACTCTCATTAAAATGTCAAAATATACTTGTTGCAGTCTGATGAAAGTCTATATGACTGTAAGACAATTATTCTGTATGAGGTCAAAACATACTTTCATTACCTTTACATCAGCTACTCTGCTGTGATGAAAAATGTACAAAAAGCAGGCACAGTTTTATTACTACTGCTACACATTTGCAATATTTGGTCATCTTATCCAAAATATTCCGACTCCTGTTGGCCGGTGAACTTTTACTATACAGAACACAAATGTTTCAAAAGCAGAAAACAACTATATAATCTTTGTTTCAAGTACAACACGTTTAAAATCAGTTATTATTCAATCCCATTATCCTTTGTGCAAAAAATAAAACAACACACTAACATATAAAATCTGTAACAAAACAAATACTGTGAATAATTTACCTGATCAAAGTATTCAAACATCAAACATCAAAACACAATCTGTCTTCAATAACTTGTTCAAAACAGGACTTCCAGTCTTTCCTGTGCATTCATGTAAAGATTACAGACTGGGTGGTGGGATAAGAGCAGGTGCTCCAGTGGTCATTTCCCTTAAGACAGATCAAAGTGCTTGTGTGTAGTGACAGTCTAGAAGAATCCATCAACACTGAAGAGAGATGGATGAGGCAAGATAATGCATTTGTTGTGGACGCAGCTGTAGAGCTCACGGATTCTGCTAAGTCTGCAGAGCAGAAAGGCGTCGCTCAATACACTGCTTACCTGTGAACAGAGAGATTAAAAAACTCTGATTAGAATAAAGTCTAATCCATTCACATGCGGTCTGATTCTGATGCACTTTCATCTACTATCGTGTGGTTTGTGCATCATCGTGCTGCTACATACATTTTTCTATGCTGTCAATGTCCTTTTGCTCTGTGATGATTCGCGACAGACCCTCCATCAGCAAAAGGGCTTTATGGTAGCGCTGGACTGATGCGGTGCCATAGTGGAACATCTCATCCAAAGCAGCAGACTGTACCTGAAGGCATTAACAACACAAACAGTAAGGCTCTAATCAAAATGCATACTGGATAGAATCTGTCCTCCCACTGTGATGTGTGCTCACCATGTGCACAGTGTGGCTGTAGATGAGCTTCTCTGCTGTGAGTCCATTGAAGCGGTCCATAAGCTTCTGTTTGTCAAGCAGGAAGGTCTGCAGCCGATGGTTGAGGGAGCGGCAGTATGTTACGCAATTCTTGTACAATTCATTCAGCTTCCTGATCACTGCAAAGAGGAAAGTATGCAAAGACATTTAATTGTCATACTAAAAACAAACTGACTCCTCATCAAGCTTCAACATCAAACGCCAATTTTCAATCCATTAGACTGCCACAGCAGAAACACCTGGATGGGTCAAGCGGCCATTTTAATGCTCTTGTTCTTCCCAAGGTGCTACAAACTACAAACATTTAATAGCAACCTTTCAACTCTACAAAAGTTGAGTGCCACATACTCTAATGCAGAGGTCCCTGGTCTCACCTTGTTTGACCGTAGCAGAGGGAAGGAGTTGGCCTTGTTTGATGTTCTCTTTAGCAGTGTGCAGTGCTGATGACAGAAACTCTTCAGCCTTCATGTACAACACTAACTGCTCTGCATAGCTGGAATGTGCACAGAAGAAAAACTAGTCATCCCTATGAAAATCTGTGAAGGAAGGAAGCTGCTGAGAAAATGTAAAAAGCTTCATGCTTCTCACCTCCATTCTTTACTCAGAAGGCTGATTTGATCTGTCACCAAACTCTGCTCTAGAAAGGAAACATCAGGACTGCTGATGGCGCCCAGTGCTGGGTCCTTAGAAGAAGCCAATTCCATGACACAGTGGACAAAAGCTAAGGTGAAGCGCATGTCGCTCAGAGCATCCGTATGAGCCTGCTGTGAGGAGAAAAGATAAAATACTAAAATCGTTTGTGTGGAATCTCAATTAGCTTATTTCATGTTCCTCTGCAAATGTACATTATGTCTGTATCTTCAAAACAACCTGGAGGGTTCACCTCGCAGTATCATCATAGAATTTGTCTGTACCTCCATCAGTGTATCTTCAGGGAGCTCTGGGGGGTGAAACACCAGACTGCCATGTGAGGTAGCGTCCATGGCTTCAGTCTCGCTGTTTCTACGGCTTCCTCCCTGGAGAAGGCGACTGTTGAGGAGC
Source organism: Holacanthus passer (assembly GCA_025331565.1). NCBI lineage: Eukaryota > Metazoa > Chordata > Actinopteri > Pomacanthidae > Holacanthus > Holacanthus passer. Next base: position 773,276 of record JAFREQ010000061.1, read on the forward strand.
CAGGCTGAGTTCATGTAGCTGGGGAGCCTGCGTTTAAGACAAAGACAAATACAGCTTAACCCTGAACAGCTGAAATACAAGTAACGAAAAGGACACGGGAGTGACTGACCACACGCTTTCGGTTTACGATAACCAGGTGCCTCTAATTACGTGTTGTTTCATTATTAATTTGATTAAAAAAACATAAAGCTTAAACAAGGGCCACCATATAATAGCCTAGGTGAACACCAGACTCTAACTTTAATGTGAAGAATCACAGTTTCTTTGGTCTGCCCAATATCCGAATAATTTACCTGAAAGTTAAATTTCAATATAAATTTAGAGACGGTTCTCTGTGCTTGTGTTTTTGTTTTTAAATTGGAGAAATACTCCTTACTTCATTTGCATGAGTGATGTAAATGAAACTTGAGGAAACAGGAAATAAAAACACAGCCTCATTGGATCACTCATAAATGTATTTCTCACCAACCTCCAAGTACACAAGCAAAAATAATTAATGCCAGTTAGTCAATCTTGATGGTAGTGAGAGCACCTACCTGAGAACACCTGAGGAATGTTTCCTTTGGATGGAGAACCCATTGTGAAGACTGCAGGAGGTGGGCTGTCTGACCACTGAAAGCTTCTATGATAACCAGTAGGTGGAGCTGTAGGAGCAAATAAGACTGAAAGTCAAATGGCCAAGACGTCCATGGAAAATGTTGCCCAGCTGAACTGCAGCCATGGTCATTGTTGTAGATACATCAAAACAGACGTTTTGTAACTTCTGCATGTTACAAACATACAGTGATACCTCACCTCGCCTCCACAAACAAGTGTTTGAGTTTATTACACATACACACAACCAATGTTACCTCAAAAGTACAATGAGGAGGGATTGTCAAAAACAGTATTTGGGGCAACACATTGATTTCATTATTACATAACGCTTCCACTTTGCAGGACTGTATGGTGGCGTATTGAAAAATTGTCCCATGTGTTTAGAAACCTTTCTATATTTGGCTATGAAACATGTACCCATCTGTTCTAATCTACAACAACAGCTACATAGTTTCAATTACTGAGGAACAAAAACAAACAGCATCAGTAGAAATTTGACTGGTTTGATTTGTACTGTACTTTGTACTGGTACCTGTTATATCCATGCTTTTCTCACAGCTGAGGTTCTCGTCACCTCCCTCTTCAAAAAGGTGAGCCCCAAAGGCCGCCTTCAGTAACATGTCAGACAGCCTGCCCGTGCTCAGTGATCTGGACATTCAATACAGCCACAGACACCATCGAGAGCATTTAATAATTTATCAGATGACATATCTTTCATACTGTGTGACATCTCTAGGTGCCAGGTTTTCATGAATGACATAGTTTCAATTAGATGTGGACTATTGACACAAACACACACAAATTGGCATTTCATTCCATTGTCATATGATTTAGCAGGATGTTTTTATTTTATCATATAACCATAATTGTTATATTAATATTGATATATTAATATTACACTGTTCTGACCTTTTAAAAGGGCCTCTTTTGTTGGCTGATTTCCTGCTCAGGTTGGTCTGGGAAGCAGGAGATGGCTCAAGGGATTGCAGGTCAAGAACTGTCCGAGTTCGGTTTGGCATCCTTGACTGAATCTGTTGTTGAAACAGAAATTAAAGTTCTGAAATCCAATTCAATCACTAACATGTAAACTGTACAGATAGGAAATATGTTTGATATCAGACCAGTCTGATTCTACTGTGTGAGCTGTTTGTTGTTTTGAAGAGAGGTGAAATGAAATGTGTCGTGTGCACAGTGAAACAAACATGTCAACGGCATGTTTCTGTAATATAGATGTTTTAGAAGCTGACCTTTGGCCTGGACGTGTCCTGCATGTCAGGAGAGCCGGAGATCAGTCCAGTTCTTGTGCTGAATGGAAGAGTCTGCTCTGAGGTCTTTGGGGTCATTCCCACTAGAGTACAGAGTTTTATAAAGATTAAACCATTAGCAGAAACAGTTAGTGAAGCCTGTTCTCACTAAGTCAGCAGTGAGCCGAACACTGACTGAAACAAGCTTGGGCCTGTTCTGAGTGTTGTCAGGGCCTAAATAAAAGCAGATGAGTCAGGCGGAGTGAAAGTGGGCACAGAGAAAATCAAATAGCAAGACTTCACCACAAAACAACAGAGTGAATGTCATGAACATGACATATTTCAGATGGTGGAATTTGTGTTAACACCCAAATGGCCCTGGTGACCAACAGCAAGTGACATTGCAATGACAAATTCCCATGTAGTGTGCTAAGCTGTGAAAGAGCTCTGCTGAACAAACACTCCCTGGACAGGTAAAACCAAAGCCAAACGTCATGCCTACCTAGAGGGGAGGACTGCTGTGGTCGGGCTCCTCCAGTCGCCAGCCTTGGAGAGTTGAGAAATCCTGGACCTGCAGCTCTACAGCCTCCACACTGTGGGGAGCTTTCACTGCTGCTGCCAGCACAGCAGAGTGTGACCCTGAATGACATGAGACATCGTCAGACAAAGACTCTGAGGTGGAGGTGGTGCAGAAACAAGACAGCTGAGCTGCTGTACACACCTGGTGGAGCCATGCAAGCCGACAGGTTGCAGGTTCTGTTCCATACGCTGGTAGTTTAGGATCTGAGTTGGGACAGGAATGGGCACCGTTTGGCTGCAGTTACAGCCAACAAATTCAACAGGCTTGCTGCATGGACGAGAGAGGAAGCAAAGGAATGAGACACACAGTTAGGAGTGACTTCAATGATTTGTTTATGTTCACACTCAGTTTAATCATCTATATCAGAACACCTTCATTTTCAAACCACCACAACCTAAACCTGCCTCTCTTACCTCACAGGCTTGGGGGGAGAGTGCAGCAGGGGGGAGGGGGGAGGTGTCTTTCCTGCAGATCCAGGGCCTCTCTCAGCCAGTAGTGAACCCCTAATGAAAGATATTTGTTAGCTCGGTCTGCTCAAATTATTGATATTTACTAACACTCATTTTACATAATATTTAAAAAACATTTGTTATAATGTATTTCTATGAATCCTTGGAAGATGTAAGATGATGATATTTGCTTCTTATATGCCAACAGTTTATAGCAAAGACATTGATGTTGATACATTTTTTATAGTTTTGTAATAATCACATTTAAAGAGATATTTCCCACTAACATTAAAGTAATACACACTTGCATCATTCACATAGTACAGTAGTGAAATATCAGGCAGGGTTTCATACAGATATACTGAAATTCTATTTTCAGCAACTATTGCCTGATACTAATTAACTGAGATATTGTAGTGTGAACTCACCCACTGTATATCAGACAGCTCTCAATGGGTGACCCAACTTCCACCTCACATGTGTACTCACCTACAAAGCAGAAAAAAAACAGTCAGATCTCTTTGAAGAAAAACCTTCACAATAAAAACATCCAGATATCTATAGAATGAGGCTTAGAAGTCTTACTGGGAAACTGGGCAGGTACCATCACATATTCCTCTGTGGAAGACGATGTGTTCCTTGTGTCCTGATTGGCTATTTCTTTGAGCAGGAAGCCGGCGGTGTCCTGTGTAGGGGAATAGCGAGCCTTGGGCTGAAGCCGGTGCATCTCTCCATCGGAATGCTAAGAGAGGGAAAAACAAAAAACCTTTTGATCAAATACATACAGACATTTCACATCTTTTACAAAGGGATTTAGTTTTATGAGCCCGCAAACAAAAGGTGTACGCACTTGAGGGGAGGCCAGGTGGGACGTGGAGGAGCTGCAGGAGGAACTGGCTGATGAACTGGGGTAGGAGAGCACAGGAGCTGGAGAGCCTGTCAAAACACAGAAATGTGCTTGTGTTAGGAGCCTGGCCACAGCACCTGTTCATGATCGTGAGCTGTACTGAGAGAAGCAAGATACAGGCCATACATTTCTTTGTGGATGAGCTCGTCTCCAAGAAAGGATGGTGGAAAAACTCCTCTGTAAAAGTAGAGATTCAGATGTAAGAAAGTGGATAAAGTGGAAATATGAAAAGGGGTTCTGGATGTTAAAATGCAGATTCTTACCAAAGCTGATCCGCTCTTTGTGGTTTCTCTGAAGCAGCCCCATCAGCAGGTGTTTAAGGTTACTAGAAGTCTCCTTTGGGATACTGGGAAAATACAAAGGCTTCCTGTTTAGATGAACTATTCTGATAAGCCACGACAGCGCTAACATAAATCAAGGAAAAACGAAATGCTGATGAACAAACAAGATGTACGAGAGAGATTTAAGTCTGATTACTGGCTCATCCCAAGAAGTTCAGATACACAATGGAATCCAGGAAGAGAGGAAACTCATTGGGTGGTTAGTCTCTGCATGCAGCTTTATACAGTGTGTCGTATGTTCACTGTGTTTGCATTTGGTTGCTGATATTTGTCGTGTTAAAAGAGATAATATTTAGGCCACTTGTGTTTCAAAAGCTCAGATTGAGCTGTAAAATATGTGTATTTTTAATCTAATTTATGGCTTTAGCGCAAGACCTCAGGGCACCATGACACTCAGTCAGACTGTGTGTGTGTGTGTGTGTGTGTGTGTGTGTGTGTGTGTGTGTGTGTAGCTACTGTATGTGGGCCATGTGGAAAATGATAGCCGTGCAGGCCACTGGCTGGCAGCTCGGGGCAGGTTATATATAGCTTGACAAGAAAACAACAAACCAAACCAAACACACAGGGCTTGTCTTATCACCCGGCTTTATCGCTGCAGAAGATAAGTGTGGCCACGAGCCACAGACATGTTGGCAAAGTACGGCATGAAAACAGTGGAAAACAATCCATAAATCCCCTTAAACACTTTCCAAGACCAAGTTCTTAACACGAGAGCTTTGGTGGTCAAAATGACTTTAAATAGCCAAGAGAACTGAAGGTATGTGTCAGCTGATATCAAGACACAGGGTTTCACATTACACGCAGACAACACCTCATAGAGAGAAATATATCATAAGCAGGACAGTAGATTTAGCATTATATATGTGTGAGACTGTGTGAGAGCAGCTGATGGAGAAAGTTCTGGATGATCAGCCTGATCAGGTGTCTGGATCCATTTCTTCCACGTTAGGACTATTTTTAGTGTTGGACTGGGACTTGTGGATTCATTTAGTGGTAATTACATACGTGCGTGCTTGCGTCTGCGGCATGTGTTTTGTAAAATGTCCACGTGCACAACAAACATCATTCACATACACACAAACTTGAGTGTGAGCACAGAGCAGATGAACGGTCATTCATCAGCAAACTGAGTGCAGAGAAGACAGATATCTCTGTAACGGCTGTTTGCACCCTCCTCTTATCATCTTCCTGTGTGTACTGTGTGTGTACTGTGTGTGTACTGTGTATACAGTGTATATGGGTGTTGGTGTGGGGTCGTCCACAGGTGCACTAACCTGGGTAAGAGGGTCCTGTTGCTTTCATAAAACAGACGGAGCTCCTGCGGTGTGCTGGCCTACACACACACACACACACACACACACACACACACACACACACACACACACACACACACACACACACACACACACACACACACACACACACACACAACAAACATGAGTTACGCATGAAAATGACGATTCATACACACACACACACACACAAACATATGCAAACAAAGGTGCCTGCATCCTTACAAACAAGCCTTTGAATAAATGATAGTGGAAAGTTTGAGTATTTATCATCATCAAATATAAAAAAGAAGTTATGTCACAGTTCATATAGTCCAAAGATAAATACTATGTGGGTGTTTGATGATCCCACTGAGGACTAGGTGGAATGCTTGGAGATGCCAGCGGAGCCAGCTAAGTAAACATCATCATCATCATCATCATCATCCTCATCATCATCAGCTCACCTCACACTAACCCTTGGACTTATCTCAACTCACTGACCTGCCTGGCAGAAATAGAAGCCAATCTTCCCTCTCATTCTCAGGAAAACTGCTTTCAAGGAAACCTTGAAACACAGCAACATAAATAACCTCAATAGGGACTAAAGGTCAAAGTGCTTCTTTAACTGCTAATACATGAGGATAAAAAAAGAAGAGGGCCACAACACATGTCTATACATAAACCACACCTGAGACAATCTGCAAATGACAGTTCAACAGTTTTGTGTGAGCAGCCACGTGAAGAGTAGAAAGGAAAACTCAGGGCTGTGAAGCAATATTTACCAGGGGTTCAGAGAAATGGCTCACAGCCATTTCCGCATACCCCCCATCTGTAAACAAGGCTCTTTCCTAACAAGAAGTCGAGCTGTTTTCCAACTAGCAACACTGGATATGAGGGACAGCGTCAGGCAGCAGGCAGGTGATTTTTAACGTGTCGTGGATCACGTTGTTTCTCCGTGTTTGTGTAAAGGGCAGCATCATGTTCAGTTTTGTGTTGACAATAATGAGTCTGCCCTTTCTAGGAACCAAAGAGAAACAGTTTGCGATTACGTAAGAGACCTTAGCGAGCACTTGTTGGCGAATTGCTAAATCTATTTGCTGAACACCTGAAAATGGTGACGTCACACTTTTTCTATCTGCATGTGTCGAGTGGAGGTTCTAGACTATTTCAGGCTGAGGCCACATGCGATTTGAGGTGGATCAAATATATGAAGCACAACTGTTACATACCACAACCCAGCTGGCTTCTCCAAGAGACTAATGATACTAATGATAATGAAAACTCATTCAGTGTTAACATACAGTTACTTTGCCCTTCAAGACTCAAGAGACACTAGACAACGTTCATAGCATGGTCATCTAAAATGGTCCAACTGTAAATTTTGGTCTGCCTTATGAAAATATTCGCCACAGTTAGCAGGGCCAGTGGGGGGTCCAGGCTTAATATTACGAGGGCACCGCCCTCTCCGCTTAGAACCGCATTGCATGTGTGTGTTTTTAAGTGCCACTCACGTGAAACGGTGCCTTTCCAGTCAGACACTGGTACACAATAGTACCTATGCTCCACAGGTCAGCCTTGGCATCGTAGTGCTGGGACATGATGACCTCAGGAGCCTGATGGACAAACACAGCTTACAGCTTAGGGACACGGCGACATTACAGCTGGTTGGCACAGGAAACCAGAGTCAGGGAGCTCAATACTCACCATGTACATGGGAGAGCCACACAGCGTGGCTGCCATGGTGTTTGTCTGGAGGTGACGCGCAAACCCAAAGTCAGCTGGAGGGTGAGAGACACGAGGTGAGGGACATATAGTGCGACGCCTTCTCACAGACACTGTACACTGTGCATTCAGTTCTTCTCATGCTCTGCTGAGTGAAGTCTTTACCTATCTTGATGCAGGTGTTGACGGGACTGCTCCTGCGGCCCTCTGGGTGGCAGAGCAAGATGTTCTGGGGTTTGAGGTCTCTGTGGAGGATGCCTTTGCTCTGCAGGACCTTCATGGCCTGAGCGATCTGCTGCAGGAACACGCGGATGGTGTCCTCACTTAGCGTGCCCTTAGCTGAGGGTCAGAGGGAGGAAAAACCTAAGATAATCCTGGAGGGAGTTATCATATCTTATCTTATTGGGGATGAATCGATTAGATTAACAGAACATAAGCTTTCACTATTTGGATTACTGATGAATAATTTTGGTCACTTTTTATGCATAAATACCAAATATGCAGAAGTGTCAGCTTCTGGAATGTGAATATTTGCAGCTTTTTCTGGTCTTCTATGATATTTAACTAAATATTTCTGGATATTAGACTGTTTGATTGTTTGAGTTTGCCAACTTGAACTTTGGGAAATGATCCCTGCTTTCTAACATTTGGACCAAACGATTAATTGGGAATGTTTGGTTTAGTTTCAGACCTTGATTTTACTTTTTAATTTGTTGTTAACTCTCACCAGGAACTCCAATATGATGGAAGGTGAAAAAGCTGGTCTCTAGTCACATCAGTGTGCGTCACTTCCGTCACACTTCGTGGAAGAGAATTTTGTTTACGATGGGGCTTCATTTGGAAATTAATGTCAAGTCCCCCCCACAGTATATCCACTATTTATAGCTGCAGTGTTTTTCCACCGGAGGACAGGGGATAAGTGAGTGACAGATGGGTGAGGTCATGTGGGTGCTCTGTGAACCTTGCCAAGTGTGACTGAGTGTTGTGCTGCAAGTAGCTGGATGTGCCTCCTTGGCAGGGACACGAATGGGCAAGTCTACAGAATAAGAGACGCTGGCACGGCGGCAGAATTAGTCTGACGCTCCACATCAGCATTTAAATAGACACATTGCAAATGTAGCCGGAGAAAAATCAACTCCATGTCCTCAGCTGCGTCATCAGATTTTGAAACTGGGTTTGAAACTTGAGGCGGGGGAAATTTTTTAGTGTGACAGTCAAGTGAGAAATTAAAAGGTGGTGAAATCACAAGGTGCACAGAAAGCCAACAACGTGAAAAATAAAAACTGGGTTTCCATTGAATTTGAAGGAAAAACCTCACAAGCCAATTCTAGAGGTTTAATTTTATCTGGGTTAAGCACTTGGGAGTATTAGTGATGATTTACCCACTGACCTGTTGAAACCCTAAACCTGAATTCTGTGGTTGTTCTACGCTGCCTCCTCAAAATCCTATTATTCCTTCACAACACTGAGAAAGCTTAGCCAAGCCTCTTAAAGCCAAACTGGCCAGGCAGCACAACAGTAAGCCGCTCCAAACATATTAACAAGTAACAAAGTTTGATCGTCTCGTGCAACAGAGACGACTGATGTGAATGTCTGCTTTTGTGCTTTGACCACAGGTGAAACAGAGAACGTTACAGGCGTGAGGTGTGAGTTACAGCGAGGCTGTAGGATGGAGCAGACTTACAGTGAAGGTACTCCGCCAGGTCGCCTCCATTGCAGTACTGAAAAGACAAAAAGACAAGTCTTAACAGAAGCTTTGCCTTGTTAGCAGACCACGACATCACCATTTCCAACACAACTTACCTCCATGACGAGATACACGCATCCTCCCATTTCCTGTTGACGAAACCAGAACAAATGCAAATTAATAATGAAAACGCACTGACGTTACTTTTACACTGATTTGATGAATGATATTAAACACATGTAGAGAAATGAGGATTCATGACTCATAATGTTACAGTGACACCAGCTCCTTTCTTAAACTGAGTTGATTCCTTTTTGGCCCGTCACTAGAAAATCTGGGCCCCCTGACTCATCCAGGACCCCTCCCCAATCTGGCACCCTGCTTCATTTACACTGAAAAGGTCACTGAGTGGTGACATGGGGTGAAAGGGTGTGAAATTTAAGGTGTCAGTCCCATCTCACTTGTATGTATGTAGTTAAAGCTAGTGAAGTTAAAGCTGCTCAGGTCTGTGCAGCGGGAAGCAGCTGTATAAATCCACACCGTATGTCATTATGATGTAGTAAGTATCATAACAGGTTGTAAAAGCAGGAAGGTAAATTATGACATTGCTGTGTAGAAACGGCTCCTGCAGCCTGACTCGGATCATCTGCAGTCATGCGTCGTGTGTGCTGGTGTGTGAGACGCGACTCAGACTGTGCTTTATAAGCCATTGTTTAAGCGGCTGCAACCTGCCATCTGTCCGAAATCCTGAGACATCAGCTCACCCCTGTCTGCCTGTGTGGCAGGTGTCAGTAAGGTGAGAAGAGGAAAACACACACACTCTCACGCAACCTCACATCCAAGCAAACGGTGAAGGTGAGATACGTGTGACCTGTTTTAAAGTTTAAGGAATATCTACTGAAAACACTCTGCAGAGGAATCAATATCATATCAGATGTTTAAAAAAAAATCACTCTTCTACAATAATTCTTCAGAGAAAACTTCCATTTAACACAAACTCCATCTTCACTTCAGGTCACTGAGGTTGTGAACCCCATGAAAAACTACAACATCCGACAGTCAGATCTGGACAACATGAGGAAATGATGCTCGGCGTTGCAGCAACATATCAACATTTCCAACATGAGTCCACAGTGTCACGTGTGTGTGTGTTGCTGTGTGGTGACTGAAGATCCACCCGCAATATTATGTTCATTATCATGTGCAATATAACTCTTCTTATTATCATGTACAATTATGTTTAACATTGCGTGCTGTCTTCACATTCATTATCTGGTCCAATATAACTTTTTATCACCTCTCAAAACAACTGCCAATATTTACTGTCATCACTGCTTTGTACTTAACTTATCCTACTTCTACTGTTATTCTCTTAGGCACCGTTTCTCTGCATTTAACTCCTTATATATTTTTTTCTTTCTTTCCTTCTGCAATAATAAAGTTCTTATCTTATCTTATCTTATAGATCTGAGCTGATGTGTGAGAGGAAACAAACTGGGTTTACCTGATAGTCAAGTAGTCTGACAATATTCTCATGTTTGAGCTCCTGGAAGAGAAAAACAGTTAAACATTTATGCCAACATTAAAAATCAACTTATCACCTTTAATAATAATAATGATGTAATTCACAGAGACACAAGTTATTACCTTTAATATCTTGATTTCTTTGCCCAGCAGAGATTGTGATTTGGCCAAGTTCTTCTTGTTGATACACTTCACAGCAACTTCCCAGTCTCGTTTCTTTAGAATAAAAAGAGCAGCATGTAAAAACAGATTCACCAACAATGATGAGACAACACGTGATCAGTGTCAGATATGAATTTACCTCTTTGTGTCTCCCTCTGAACACAACAGCAAAGGCTCCATGACCGATCAAGTCCTTCCTGTTGAACTCAAACTTACCGACAGACTCCATGAATGATAAGAACAGACACTTTGGTTCAAGAGGATTTTCCCACTGAGACGCCAAGATGATCTCTGGCTCTCATTAATCCCATTTTAATGATGAGAAACAGCGAGCAGCTTCATAACGGAGGAAAAACAACGTGACAAAGTTTCTGTCAACGCGAGCAGTAAAAACAAGCCGGGAAAAGAAAAACAGGCTGTAAACACAACACGAGCCGCTGCTCTTTCATCCGAGTCTGTGCCGGAAGCTGCAGGAGTCTCAGCTCGTGTCAGTGTTGTTGTCTTCAGACACCGAAGCTCAGGTTTTATTGTCTTCTTCACCTTTACACGCTGCTTATTCATGTCGCCACGCGCATGCGCAAACAGGCGAGCAGCTGTTTGACGACGGCGCCTTCAGGGCCGCCTCGTAAACTTCTAAATCTTAATTTGGCTCGGACTTATTTTTAAAATCAACACAGCCCCATTTTCCAAAAGTTCTCATACTGGGGGCTTTTATTTTTATTCTTGCTCTTGTGTGTATGATCATTGGTCAGAAATATAAACACATACAATACATCCATCCATCACTTTACTCTGGATTAATGAGACAATGAGGCAAAGTCAGTCTCTCCTCCGTCACCTGAACATATTCATGCACAGTCTACCCTGACATAAAGGCCCAAAGGAGGAAAAGGGTTCAGCTCAAGCTCCTTCACAACAAACAACCAAGAAAAACAAGACAAAAACAAAAACACAACAAAGTAAACAAAAACAAACAGAATAGATATAACTTCATCCATTCTGAAGAATTCATTTAAAGGAAGCGTTTGTGTTTGTCGCCTGTTAAAGTCTCAAAACATTCAGGCTTCCATGGCCAGAGGCTTAAGTCTTATAATCCACTGACACCTAAACATCACAGAAGCAACAGTGTCACACCTGCCACCTGTGTGTGTGTGTGTGTGTGTGTGTGTGTGTTTAAAGGTTCATCAGGTTTCAAGTCTTAAAACAGCTGTCTCGTGCCCATGTGTCACTGTCATCGTCCCCACTGTTCATACTGGCCACAGAGGAATCTCTTCTTCATATGTTTCCAATGTAAGTGACCAAATCCACATGTCTTAGGTGTAACAATCTATTTCACTGTTTATCTGAAGTTTTACACAGAGTGAGGCCTGCAGATTTGGTCCTGCATCACTTTCATTGGAAACATTAGGAAGGGATCTTTTAGATCTTTTAAAGGAGGAATGATTTAAACTTGTGCATATATATGATCACCTGACTTGTTTTAAGACAGACTTGAAAAATTGCGAACTTATCCTTGAACACTTTTAAGAATTCATTGGTGTCTGTTTTTAGTTGATGACATAATGCAGGATGTCTCCGTACGGCATTACTTTGATATGATATTACTTTGACAGTAACTTTCAGGTATTGATATCCTTCAAAGCCAAACTTACCAAAAATAGATTAATAAGTAAATTCGCCATCATCAGTCAGATAAGTAAGAATAAATTGTACCAACCTGCAGTACAACTGTGAAGATAATGGTGAAAATCATATAATAAAGATGACACTGATTTCTTGTCATAAACATTTTATAGTAAAGATAATTGGAAGCACAAACCATAGTACCATAAGACAACAATCATTTATGGCCATACAAGCATAGAAATACTGAAATATTTAACTTTAAATCAGACATGAAAAGTGAGCGCAGAGTGACTTACAGTAAATCCTGTTTTCAGAAACCTAATGTTGGTACAGTGTAAGATCAACGACATTTTAAAATACGTCATCTCCCTCCATTCTCACAGTATGTTAAGAAAAAAAAAAGCAACAACCATATCAGGTCCCTCTGTTGTAGAACATAGTTCATATTTTAGTGTACAAAATCGTAAAAGAAACGAGCAACAGAAAGAGTCGAAAACACCATAAAACTTCACAGAATTGTGTCCAAAACACAACCAATATTCACTTTTCCTCAGATGTGAGTAACTGCAAATATACCAGTCAGTTCATTTCAGAGAGAAAACACACAAACAGACACAGAATTGAACATGAAGACGTACTGATTGTTGAGCTGTGGCACTTTGCAAGAGACACGATACAGAACTCAGAATCACAAAATAAATAAATACATTATCAGAATTACACAGGGTCTATTTCACTGGGACACTGCTGGTAGTTGTTTGGGGTTGAAGCTGCATGAATCAGGTTGAAGATGATTTTAACGGCTGGTGAAATGATTATGTCACTGTTTTCAAGGCATAAACACTTTTAATTTAAGGACAATATACTGCTGTCATTGGGCTTCTTCCATCCTAGTTCATGCATCATGAAAATACTATCATCTCAAATTTTAATATATTGCATGTCAAAACACATGTCTGTGATTTAAAGGAATATTTTGACATTATTTGCTTTTTTGCCAAGAGTTGGATGAACAGATCGACATGAAGCTGCAGCCAGCAGCAGAAATGGGGGAAACTGCTGTCCTCCACATTCACTGAACAGACACGAGTGCGATCTTCTCATCTGATCCTCAGCAAGAAAGCAAAGAAGCATATTTCAAAAAATTCAAACTACTCAATCAAATCGACCGCCGCACACAAATGGACAAAGCAACAGACAAATGGAGACGCTCGACCACGCAGAGCGTCGCCTCCAGACCCTGAACTACACTCATGGATCTGAAGACTCTCTGTCACTTCACCGACCTCCTCAGAAATCCCTGCTCTTATTTTTTGGGAACACAACATGTTTTCATGAGACAATAAAAAGGCACAGTCGTCAGAGTCTGTTTGTCTTTAAAGGTGAAGCTCAACACCTCCTTTGGTATCACTTTCACTTGAGTGGATGAGTGTCCAATTCATTACATAACAAAGTGGGAGAATATTCTGGCCAGTGTTCGTCTTTCTACGCTCGTGAGTTTCAGATTTCTCTCCTGCCACGGACAGAAGTGACGATCTGCGGTTCTACACGGCCGAGAGGTCGATGCGATTGGCTGAGTTGGTGCTTTTGTCCCATGTGTTCATCTTGGTGGGAGTCACGCCCTCCTTGTTTCCGTTCATCTAGAGGACGAGGAGGAGAATGTTAGACTCAGGATGTTAAGTTTTTGTTTCAGCAAATCCTCAACAGCTGCACTCACAATGTCGGAGTTGAACGGCTTCACATTGATGTTTCGGATGGAGCTGCTGGTGAGAGACCACACCTTGGTTTTGTGTTTGAAAGCAGCTCTGACCTGCAGAAAGAAGTGAAGTGAACAACAGACAATGATGACAAATGTCAGGAAAATACATCTTATCATGTGTGAAATTAGAATAAAAATCTCCACTGCTGAAGAATCAAACCCAAATGGAGCCAAATGAGATTCTGGTTGTTTAGTGTGTTTTCTTACATAAGACAAAAGCATTAAAATAACAAGATATTTGGTGTCATACCTCAGAGTTGAGAAGACAGTGAAACAAGAAGACAAAGAACCCCTGAAGAAAAAGAAAGAAATGGAAATGTTGGTGAGATTTTCACAAATGTCTGCAAACATTTTGGGAAAGAAAACATCCCGTATAGAAGAACTGACTTGTAACGAGTTGAAAACAGCAAAAATATACAGGAACGGCAAAGAGTGTGTGTTGACAGCAAGAACGCCAAAGATCCAGGAAATGCCGAGTATAGGCAGGAGCACGGCCACCGCCTTCGCCGTCAGCCTGGAAACAAAGCCAGAGACAACCAGCTTTCAATGAGAGAACGATGTTTCAGGATGAAAAGAGTCTGATCATGAAAACACGTCAACTCACTTGACTGCATTGGCGTCTCCGTGAACCTTGTAACTCTCCCCGCTGATTCGAGATATGATCCTGGTCACAGATATCAGGATGCCGATGTTCACCTGGAGAACAGGAAGGAGGTTAAGGTAGATCAAGTAATGCAACAAACTGGGAACTGTAAAAAATGACAAATGCTAATTGTTGCCCATTTCTCACCACAATGACGAACAGAGCCGGTGCCACAAAAGCCCAGATGGCTCCGTTCTTCAGTGACAGCCAACAGCTGAGAAAGCAAAGGAGTAAAGAAATCACATCGTGTTCCTTTCCAAGTAAAAATGCTATAATGCAGTAATGTAAATACGGAGTGACATATGTAGTTACTGTTAAGCTAAGCTTTTGAATAACACTGAACACACTTATATGGTTCCAATTTCTTCCACAGGTGAAGTCATTCTTATGTAACGCCACCAGGCTATAATGGAAGAAAATCAATTCCATGGGTCAGACTTACTTGTCAACTTCGCCGTAACTGTCCAGCGCTGATGTCATGGACACGACACATATCACCAACGGAGAGCCTGACAACAGACAAAGAAAACACACACGTTACACAGTTGAGTGAAAATGTCACATGGCCCCCATTGATTAACATGCTACTGAGCCCTGTTGTGTTAAAGTACTAATCAAGAACAGTGCTGACATAACATATCATATATATCTATTTATGGATTTGCACTGAATCTGGTTGTTCTAGTGGCCTCGTGGTTAAAATGCACATTATGAAATATAATTGTGACTTTTTGTGTTTGCATTCAGCGTTTTTCACCAAAACACACTGTGGGAATCTTTGAGGCCTGACAAATGTGTTGAATAATTTTTCCACATACAGATTTTTCAAATATTTCAAATCTGCATTGTTTACATCCATATTTCCTCCCTGCCTTTGTTGCCACCGGCTGCCGCTCAGCAGAATATCGTAATAACAGTGGCAGGAATGTCGGTTTCTGTGCGTTTATGTTGCACGATACAAACAAAAACATTAAAAACATTAAAAACACTGCTTCATTCTAAACACATGAAACCTTTCAGGCTCCTGTGGACCAACACCAACACTGGAATCAGCAGGATGATTTAGGAATCGTCTCAAAACAACCGAGTGGACCTGAAGGCTTTGACCACAGACACAACAGTGATCAAAACATGACACTTATGGCGTCTTAACCTCCACCGTTTCCACAAAAACGCGCTTCAGTTAATTTTAGCCAACAGTCCTGTGGCCCTGGGAAAAATGATGGCCCTTGTGATGTTGTCCAACATGTTGAAGTCCGCCCGTTGTTGGACCTGTCTTTTTGATGCAGTCGTGGTTTTATTTATCTGCTGTGCTGCTAATTGCTCATTTCCCTCCAAATAACTCTTGTGATGTTTCTGCCTTGATCTTTCAGCTCGCCAACCTCAAATGTTTCTACCAGGCTACACCAGTGGAACTTTTACTTTAAAGGAGGAAATGAAAGATAAAGAAGTCAACAGCCTTCATCGCAGCTTATAGCAGCAGCAATTAATTATAAAATGAGTGTTTACTTTTTATGTATAACAGCTATACCTCTGTCAGACACGTCTCCAGCACATCATTTGCACTTGGCCACACAAAATGAAAAATTACTCTGGCCAGAAGAAAGGAAGTAATAAAAAAGGGATCGTTTTCCCACTAATGGGTTCAGCATGTGAAGGAGAGACGCTGCATTCCTCCGCTGCCAAAGACGGTAAATGTACTATATGTCCTGGATTCTTTTTATCTGTCCATCAAACTCAGGTTCACTGAGATCGTTACACTGGAATGTAACTCAAAGCAGATTTATTTAACATTGGAGTTATTCACCATATTTGACCGGGAAGGTAACTCAAAAAGCCAAAAATATGGAGCGTATTCACAGCAATGTCCTGACAGGTGGAGGCAGGACGGTGGGAAAATGACATGATATAAAAATCACACGAGGAGTGAGACAGGTATCTGTGTTCTGTTCTGAAGTGAATGTGATACATGAGTTTTCCACCTCAGCGTGTCATTACAGCAGACTCACCCCAGCCGATGCCGTAGTAGTAGAAGTGTTTGCTGCCCTCGGAGCCGAACACCTTCACCACCATGCTGTAGAGGTGGAGGCCCTCCACCAGCATCCAGGCGAAGGCGCTCAGAAAGAAGAAGTGAAGCAGGACAGCCATGACCTTACAGGGCAGCTGGGGACACAATCAGACTTTCACCACCAAAACATTCTGGTTTTCATCATTATTTTTGCATGATTTATTTTAAAAAAAGCATTTTTCTAATTGCTATTTTCCTTTTCCTCTCTTCTGTTCTTCTTTTGCACCAGTTGTTTGTATTTCTTCTTTTTCTACACTGAATGAATGAATTAAGTTTTTTCATCATCCTCATCATCTCAATTAACTTCATTCATTTTATCATAATCATCACCATCCCCCTCACGTGTCCCGTGTACCCACCGTGCCCGGGTCGAAGCGAGCGCTGATGAGCAGCAGGATCTCAGCCACCAGGATGGCGAAGGACAGGTTGGCGTGGATGTGGTAGCGTTGGTTTCTGATGGTGCTCACTGAACTGCAGAGCAACACAAGCACAACATCACAGTCACTGGCTGCACTTTGGTAATAAGTTCACATAGTATGTACAATATAAAGAGTTAGTATAAAGATTGTCGACGTGTTCTATGAAAGGTTGTTAATGGGATGAAGTGATGATACTCACGACAGAACAGCGAAGGTGACCAGAGTGATGGCAAGACAGAAGATGGAAATGGAGCAGCCCACGTAACCAATGGTTGATAGTGCCACCCTGTGGCCGGTCGTGAGCTGTGCAAGGAGACACATCATCAACAAGGGACCAGACAACATGTAAAAACATTATTTTTATGGGTCAGTGCACTGTGCCACATTCAGCCTGTTTCATTCAGCCTGTGTCACGAGCCAGGAAACTCCGAGGGGCCTGTGGAGTTTATGATGATGAACACAGTCCTGACTCTCATTAGTGTTTCTGAGGCAGGCTGCTGTCCAGGACCGGGCACTCTGTCATACAGCTTTAGAGAAAGGGCTTAAATCCTCCTGCGTAAATGATAAAACACAAACTCTGGAATCAAAATGTTCCTAGATGACAGGTATTATGTGTTCAACTGATCCTGAGGTGAAGTTGTTTTTCTCTTGTGTGAACTCGCTGTCGGTCAAATACCTGTTTTTTTTTTTAAATGATTTTGGGATGAGCACATTTGTCCAATAAGCTGAAGTGTGACAGTGTTAATTGTCTTCCTCCTCATGTCAGAGGTGAACAGCCTCCTGCGTTGGTGTTGTTTTGGAGTTCTGGCTATTTCGAGGGTTTGGTTTAGATCCTCCATTAACAGACTTCACATGTGCCTTGTCATTACGAGGGCAGAGGAGTCTCAGCCCTCCAGAAAAGGGATACGTGGGATGTTCCCCTGCAGCTGAGGGATGAGGCAGCCCACTAATTAGAGACTGGCGAAGGCAAAGTATAGCATCAAATAGACTTGTGCTCCTTAAATACAGCGCTGGCCCACTTACGTAGCTCCTCTTTTCTATTTAGAGAAGTGGATGCTGACCGTACTCCAATGCCACAGATTCTTGGATAACAAAGACGGAGACACAGTCTAAACAGGTTGGGAATTCCAAATTCCACATGAAGATAAACGGCGATGTAAAACACCGTGCAGGACTGTTCAGGGACCTTTTGGTTTTTGGTGTCCTGATAGACCGTGGTCCTTGAGGAGCGGACCACTGACCGGTGCAGCGCCCCGAAAGAACCACACATAATCGTGGTTGTCCAAAGTACTTCTGTATAAAACCACGAGTGAAACCCACATGTGCAGGTCTGCTTACAGTCGACCTCGAGGGTGGGACCATAAACCGTCCACAGGCTGCAGCGGGGGGCTTCTGGTTGGTGGGTAACCACGGCTTCCTGTCCAATTACGTTCCCACAATTTGACTTATTTTGTGACAAAGACACAGAGGGAGGGACACACTACAGCTGGTGAAGAGGGTTAAACCTTCATGTGCACAGTAGTGGGAGGTTTACTGTTTCTGAAAATGTCCCAACAACAGATTAAAGCTGCTCAACATGCATGTTTTTTCTTCACATTTGGTTCATAATTTGAAACTCCTTCACATTGCACCTTTAACGATGGCTCCGTCTGGTGTATTCGTTTTTTGCTGTTCATTATCACCTTATAAAGCTGACATGTTAGAAAACAGTTGCACATCCTGCAGATATGGAGGAAAAATCAGTATTAATTTGGAGCAGTGTTTCTGGTGACTCATCAAATCAAGTCTAATATTCACTCTCCTTTCAGCTCTGGTGAGTCTCCTGAGGGAATATCCGGCTGTTAAACACTCCAACATGTTCACCAGCTAGTTGGCGTCTTTGCCTTTAGAGCTGCCTGCTGCCATCGACTGTTAATGTAGAAACAACAAATGAGAGCAGCTTTAAAGAGAAACCAAAGTGCCATCGTACCTTTAAGGGCACCACTTGCATAAGTATGGCAAAGTTGGTGAGATGGTTGCACAAACACACGGAGTACGTCATGTTTCCATCCGAGCGGACACAACCCTCGTTGGACCATATTCCCTCCTTTGAGCTGAAAAAGAAGACAATTAGGTGTGATTTACAGAGAGAATATACTCGAGAGATGTATTAATATAAAGGTGGTAGCATGAAGAACAAATACGCAGAAAATCATGTTTTTTATAGGAGGACTGCTGGCAGGGATCGCTCAACATGATCCACTGTGGGAGGCGTAATGTACCAGGGCAATCTGACAGGGCAATCCAATAATCCACATTTTTCTTGAGCCTCAGGGCAAAGGGGAGTGAGGACAGGAAGCCTTTGAATGCAACTAAAACACACTCCCTTTTAAAATGATTTATGCTTTCTAAATAGCGTTTTGGCTCCATTCATCACAGCACCATATTTTCTTTTACAGAGGGCTGTTGCTCAAGATCCACAAACTAAAACAGCAACACATGTAACGCTGGATGGTTTTGATTTGATGAGAGAAGGAGAAATACACCTTTTTCCAAATCATTGGTCATTTCTTATGATTTAAACCACAAAGACTCGAGTAAAGAACGTGCAGAGAGTCGAGATAGAAATCTCTCTGGCTCTGCGTCTGAATGAATAATTGAGACACGCTGCGTCTGAATCATGAACACACCCACCTGTAGTCCAAGAAGGCGCAGTACAGGAAGACTTTATTGCTCTGATTTAATAATTGCTCTTGCTGTTCTTTAGTCTGAAAGAGAAAAGCAAAACAAACCTGAGATCTTGAATTGCAGTTGAGTGAAGTATGTGAGGTAAGTCAGGTTTGCTTCTGGACTGTCAGAGCAAAAGTTCAGAAAATGTGCTTTGATCAAGAAGATGATGTGGAATATTTTAGACACAAACTTTGACCATTCTTTGGATTTCTTTCATATGCTCAACAGAAGCATCACATCTTGATATAATATATATAAAGGCTTAAAAATACTGCAGTTTGTTTTTGTATCCACAGGAGAATAATCCCTCTTATTCCTTTTGCTTCTGATAGAAAGTAAAAAAAAAAGAAGCATCATTGGTGCTGAAATACTCATAAAAGCAGACTTAAGCTAAAGAGCTGTGAGATCATACTAAAGGACAGACAAGACACTCAGCAAAAGTGATTATTACACTGAGCGAAAATCCCGACTGTCTTCAAAAATCTTATTTGATTATAACTCACTTTTTCCGTGTCGTTCCTTAATATGAGATTTGGAGCCCCCAGAGACAGTGAGCTAATGGCTACAGTGCAAGAATGCAGTAATTGGGGCTTGGCCCTGGTTTCAGGTCAAACCACTACCCTCCTCAATCTGTCATCTGAAGAAAACAACACTTTCATTGGCTGCTTGGGTGTATACTGAGAGGCTGCACACCTCTCCTCATGCCCCGAGACTCTCAGACTGAATAAGTATATGATTAGATGGACCGTGTCTGCACTATTTCCTTCTGGAAAAAGTGAGAGCGAGAGTGAAACTGACAGTCAGGCTGTCTGTTTCCTGGCCCATAGGCTCCGTGATTCATATTACAAAGCATAGCACAATACGTTGACTTCATTGTGTAACTGAATCGCTGCTCTCATTCTGTCTGTTTCGCACATGCGGCTCTTTAGTCATCATGTATTGTGACCCTGGAGATGAATGCAACGGATAGATATCCATGTGGCCCACCGCGGCCGGCCTCGCGACGGATCCAAGAACCACGAGAGCGCCGTAAATGCCCCCCGTCGTCACAAGGCGGCCGCCAGCTTTGAGGAGCTGCAAGCAAGCCTGCGGGTGAATTTACTGCTCCCCCGTGGGCTTTAATAACTCACATTTCTTGTTGGGTGTAAAAGAAAGCAGATTTAAGAGAGACAAACTGTAATTGGCACACTGTCAGGCTTTACACACTCATATCTGCTCTCTGCAACCACTGAACCTGTAATGTTCCTGTGCAATGAAGGAAGACTAATTATCCCCACGAAGCACAGAATGTAAAGCCTCATGGGAAACAATCCATCATTATCAAACCATAATACGCACCAGACACGAGCTAAAATATACATTAACAAACAGACCATCACACATATAAGAGCACCGCTGCTTGGCCACGCTTCCTCTCTAGCAACTGTCTGTTTGTGGTGCATCCAGTGTTTGTTTTCCGCTCGATATCTGAGGAGAGGTGCAGAAACCTTAAAGTCACCAGTGAGAGCTGAAACGCACTCGGAGAGCTGGCCGAGCTTTGTGCGCACGCCGTTGTTCCCCCGGTGCCCCGAGGCCCGAGCCACCAGCCAAGAGCGGGCCTGGCGCTCCAAATCTTTATTAACAACAGAAGGCCAGCAAACACCGGCCTGGAAATCACTCTGAGCCTCGTAAGGAGAAGAGACGGAGAGGGGAAGGGAGGAAGAAGAGGGCGAAAGATAGTGACAGGAGAGTGATGCAGAGCGACAGGCTGATAAAGGAGAAGAGTCAGAGAGAGAGAAGCTGATAAATGGAAGATAGTCGAGGTGTTTCTGCTGCTCCTCTGTGTCTCTGTCGACCACAGCTCCAACTACACACTAACTTCAGCTGCAGCACCACTGTGGTCAAATGGTCCAAGATCTTTGATCTGCAGATTCACCAGCAGCTTTCAGCGCTGGGAGAAGTATTTAGATCCTTTACTTTCATTAAAATACAAATGCATGAAGGTAAAAATTCTCCATTACAAGTACAACTCCAGCATTCAAAATCCTACTCAAGCAAAAGTACAGAGATGTTATCAGAAAATTGCCCTTGAAGCATCAAAGTGAAAGTATTTTTTGCTCTGCAGAAAAATGGTCTCTGACTTCTATATTATCATATACGCTTTTATTAGATTGTTAATAGTGACACATCATCACAAAACTATTTTATACACAGTTAGTGGTTTAATCCAGTGGTTCCCAACCTACGCCTCCTCTCAAGGGTCACAAGATAAATCTGAGAGGTCGGCCGTGATGGATGATGTAAGAAGAAGAAGAAGAAGACAAACTTATGTTTATTTTTTGGGACTTTGCTTGAATCTTTGCTTTTTGCTAATATTGGATATTTTATCTTTTTGGGATTCAAACAGTTATTTAAATGGAATAATGAGCTCAGGGGGTGAAAATCAGTCTTTGGTTGAACTGCTAACAACTGCACACGTTTTTAAAGCAGGGAACCACTGGTTTAATGGTTAAAGATGTATTGTTCACTTTATAATTTTGTGTAAAATCTAAAAAGCTCAGTAGTAACTATATAAGTAACTATAGCTGTAAAAGAAATGTTTCAGAGTAGAAGTGCAATATTTCCCTCTGAAATGTCATGAAGTGAAAGAAGAAAGTGGGGTAAGATGGAAATACTCGAGTAAAGTACAAGTATTTCCAACTTGTACTTGTGATACTAGAGCAAACGCTCTTCCTCTGTGTACTTCCCACCACTGGCAGCGGTGATCATGGATCCAGTCCTGCGTGTTATTAACCAGCATTTTAGCTGAAACAGCTGCAGGAGGATGAAAGCACTGTAAATCATGGTAATAATAATAATAAACTCAATAATAAACTTTATTTGTACGGCACCTTTCAGACAAGAACGAGCTTTTCAACAAAGAAATGACACGAACCAAGTGCTTCCCTTTAAAAAGACACGAGCGAGTGAACATAAAACAGGGACAGAAAATTAATGGAAAATAAGATGGAGTCCACTTGATGCAACAAACGTCTTAGCTGCCATGTCATCACCGTGAGTTGCCTGTAATATGATAGAGTTTTACATAATAGATATGTAATCTGATGACAACACACCAAACACTAATCCTTCACCATCAGCACGGGAACCACCGGCTGCTGTCTGACGTGTCCGTCCAACCCGGAGCGCGCCTCATCCCTCTGCTGTTTAATGACTGTGTTGAGCCTTCTGGGTAAAATGATGAGGGATGAAAATAAACACTCTCATGCATCACAAAAGCATATAAGTCGTAGATGACACATGGAACCCAGCAATTTGTTTAAATGCAAGCTTCTCTGCGCTCTGCGGTGTCTCTCAGACCTCCCATGACTGGCAGAGCTGGAAGCCGGAGCCTCGCTGTGGGTTCAGCTCGCTTCAGACGCCGTGTGTGTGTCTGCGAATCCCAAGACATCGGGCAGCTCGGGGCCAATTTAAATCCTAACTTTTGACAGCTGGTTCTCGAGCAAGGCGCTAATAAAGAGAAGATGGAGAACGCTACACACACCACCCATCATCAATGTTTCAACAGTCAATTCCAAACAGGCAGGCTAGTGCCACACACACACACACACACACACACAGTCTTAAATTTTTTATAGTTTTTTCTCTCAAACTGATTAACTTGCAGCTTTTTATTCACCATCTGCATTTAGGCTTTTCTTACTTTCACAGAAAATCACAACATTTAAATAATTTTTAATATCATTTTTAAAGATTTGCATTATTGTGCACAGTATAATATGCTACAGTGAAACCAGTTCAACAGTTGGCAACTGCAAAAAAATCTAATGCTGATGTAAAAATCCTATTTCAGTTACAGGGGAAAATGAAGTGAATCCAATCTGAGCTGAGGTCTGATTAAAAGAAAAAGAACTGTTCAGCATGAAAGTTCATTCTTGACCTCGTTGGATGGAAACAGCAGTTTTTGGTCCATGTACTCGCTGGATATCAGCTTGAGAGCATGAGATGTAGTCGAACGCTCCAGAAAAGGACGAGTGAGTTGATCTTGGATAAATATGAAATATCACTTGCACACACCCACACATTCCTCCCAGCGCTGGTACGACAATATGCAGCCGCAAGAGCAAAGAGTCTAAATACAGGCTTTGGTTGTGCTAAATTTAAAAAGCAGCAAAATTACACAACACTGCGAGTGAATAAGTGAGTGATCTTCTCCTTTTCCCTCAAACGTTCCAAATATTTGAGCGCGCACAGAGCCAGGCTGTAATTTGGACTGTGCTTTCTGCATTTGGTATAGATATCAGCTTTTAATGGTGCAGCTGCCAGCGGAGCTCACAACAGCACCGAAACTCATCAGTCACATTTTACACCACGACAAAACATTATTCAAAGCTAACATCGTCTGTGTACAGTAGGTGAACGCGTTGGAATATGAAAGGCCGGCTGAAACGCTGCCAGGTTTTCACAATGGCTAAATTGTTCTGCACAACAACAGGCCGCACATGCATTTCTCAAAAGCTGCACTGACTGCTGTTAAATTTAGGCCGGGAAGGAAACACTTTATTGCTCTCTGTCTGGGAAAGGCACGCCGAGCTATGGTGTCACTTTACTCAGCCTCAAAAAGACCAACCACAGTTCAAAACCTGAGCTGGAGCTCGACAAACTGCCCACCGAACCACCTTAAGGTCGATCTATTAAGGCGTCAGACCTGCGGCTCCGACCTCGGCCATGTTATACGTTTTCAATCAGAAGTCAAACTTGAGCTGATCTGCATTCAGCATGTGGAGTAACAATCTCAATCCAGGCAGCAAAACACAACTGGCCTTGAGTGAGATCATGCCGTCGGGGGAAATGTAATAAGACGTGCAGCTGTGGTCTCAGCTCGGTCTCCGAGGTCGACGCAGAAAACAAGGAGACGTGTTGATAGGTATGCAGGGTGTGAGGAAAACCGGGGACGATTAAACAGGCCGAAATTACAGACTTGTTTTTGATAAGACGAGCGGCAGAAACGCAGAGGCCTAAACTCACAGGACAGCAGAGGTTCTCCACGCTTCAAGTCATGTGTTCGATTCCCACAGGCTTTCACACGAGGCCACTGTAATGTTTGGTTTCTGGAGGAACAGCATGTTTGCATTCATAAGCTGAGGATTTGAGCCTTTGGAGAGAAGCTCTAATGTGGGAAATATACAGGATCAAACAAGGATTCTCACATCTGAGAAACTACAACCAGTGAATTTCTGGGATTTCTGTTGGAAAAACGACTGAAGTGATTATTAAAATAGCTGCAGATGAATTTTCTGTTGTTTGACTAATCAGTTAATCGACTAATCACTCACACACGTCTTGTATTGATCAGATAAGATAAACCTTTATTCATCTCACGGGGGGAAATCTGCAATAATAAAAACTCGTAATGATTTAATTGAATGCATCGCAACCTTAATTTAAATTCTTGTTAAATGAACACTTCCCTGCTGCTGTGGCTTCATTCACTGACTGAACTTGTTATGTTGTTTGACTGAAACTCCTCAAACAAAGATGGAGCAAAACCTGCTGTTGCAACAATCCCAGTTCAGTTCACAGGTGTAAAACATCAGCCAACGAGCTGCAACCAGACCCCAAAGCATTTTAGAACTAACAACGCTAAAGAGAACATATTTCAGATTTTTGTATATTTTATTTTAAGACTTTTAAAAACTTTTAAAAAGAAGCTAAATTAAGTGAATTTTAAGACTTGAGACGTTTGTTTTATGACTTTGCTGTCGATATAATTGTCACACAAACTGCATTTAGACATTCTCAGATTTTCTCCACAACCACTTTCCCACAAACTTGAATGTCGCACAGTTTTGTCACAGGTTCACAAAGAGTCATATACAACCACAGAAACTCTTTGATATGATTTGACAATCTCTAAATCTTTTTTTTCTGGAAAGTCTCGTCTCGACAGAACGAGCATCAGGATCTGTTCTGCTTTCAGCTCGGCGCACGTGTAGCTGGAGCTGGTGGTCGCGAGGTTGGAGCGCTGAGAGAAAAGGGGGCTCTGAATGGGAGGAGCTGCGAAGGGAGTCTCTAAATCTTTTGGCAAGAGAGGAAGAGCAATAGCCAGACCTCCATCTGTGATTGATCAGCGCGCTGGCTCACACAGCTCGTGTTTGTGTGTGTGTTGGTGTGTGTGTTGGTGTGTGCTGGGTGTGGGTGTTTGAGAGAGACAGAGGAGAGAGTTTGCCCACAAGCTTTAAGCTGGGCGTGTGCTGGGAGTTATAAAAAGACTGGCAATAAAGAGCGATTATTATTGTGGCAGAAAGGACTGATAGCAGCGCTGGCATGCATGATTCAATGATTAAGACTGTGGGCATCACAAAGTGAAACCTTTACGTGTTTATTGTCAAAGCTGCCGAACAATTAATCCATGATTTTTCTCACGTATAGGAAGCTCCAACAAGTCTAGACGCCTTTGTTAACACGAACCGCCCAGTTTATCCTTTCTGCCTCTGACCTCTTTCCTCGCTTCCCACCAAACTCTCTTTCATGTTCTTTAAATTTTGGGTGGGAACTCGAGATACAGAAAACTTAGTCACAACAGCTTCTTTGTCCAGTCGCTTGGAGAACATGTGAACTGATCACCTGCCATGTTGTTTTCATTTTAAAATATTCAGCCAAAAAAATCAGGCTTTTATTCAGTGTGTGTAGAAAAGAAAATTTTGTTTGAGCAAAGGTTTGAGATTTGGGGAGAAGTCAGTGAGATGAGAGGATTGACACCACTTTCATGTTTGTCTGTTAAATATAAGACGAGCAGCCAATGAGCTTTTCTCTTTGCAGTGAACTGAGGGACAGATGGAGGCCGCCAGCGCTCTTCCACTGCTGCCACCTCCTTCCACTCTTCGCCTCCACTCTTCTTACAGAGCCGCCAAACTAACACGCTCTTTATAAGCCTGCAAAGTCAGGCCCTCGTGTCAAAATCTGTTTTTTAAATCCTCTCGGTTTTGACCCCATAAATCGACTTTGCTCGTGAAATCAACCTTTCCATTCATTCACTTCATGCCATCAGTGTGACGCTCTGACGGAAGAAGAGCAAAGGGAGGAGGTGTCGACCTTTTTATGCATGTATTAATGTTTAACTGCAGACCCCGACGCCTCCCACCCTCCCTTTTCTTCCCTTCTCCTCCCCGTCGGCCTTCTCAAACCCGACCTGAGTCAGACAGCTGTAATAAATCACTGATGGAGCCAGGGTCCAATCAACGCCGCAGCCGAACGGCGTGAGAAAGCACGCGGGCCCCCGGCCGCCTTGATAACACCTTGTCTGGGTATCAAACCTGCTCATGCCACATAAGGTGTGACGGCGGCACCTCGGCTCTGACTGAGTCCGCTGGGAATGGCATGACCTCAGCGGGCTGGATCAGTGAAGTCAGAGGGCGTCAATCAAGACCGCAAGGTCAGTCAGACAGCGACCACATGGCTCCGACCTTCAGTGATGGTACCTGCCTTAACACAAGGTTCGGCGACTCCATCAATCCACAGTACAAAACTTTCATGGTGGCAGGTGTCAGATAGTGAAAATGGATGACTTTTGGGTCTGAGCCATGACTGTCGCTGGCTGTTTGTACAGTACGTGAGATGGCGCACAGGGCTTGTCGTAACCATGACA
The DNA here is from genome assembly GCA_025331565.1 of Holacanthus passer. Classification (NCBI taxonomy): domain Eukaryota; kingdom Metazoa; phylum Chordata; class Actinopteri; family Pomacanthidae; genus Holacanthus; species Holacanthus passer. The sequence goes on from JAFREQ010000061.1 coordinate 800,614, forward strand.
GCATGAGAAGACAGATGAGGACGCTGACATACTCAGTCCCCCCACTAGGTTTTAATGAAGTCACCGGGTGCCTGTCTACTTTCTGAGGATAAACAGAGAGGTGAGTTGCAAATCACCAGCTCTCGGCCACTGAGGCGGTGCCGTGAGACGACATCGTGGAGGTTTAACTCGCAGACAGTAAAGAGCAACGTAAACAATGACGGGAAAGGTTTGCCGCGTACGGTGTGAGCCGGCCTCCCGCCTCCGAGCCGGGGAGGTGATAAGTATCCAGCAGCTGCCAAACACATTCAAACTCCAAAAATAGTCACTTTTTGACTGAATCCAACTACAAGTCTGTGCAGCAAAGCAGCTACAGCAAAACAACCCTTTCTCTGGACGCGATCACAGCCAAAGCGCTGAGAGCCAAATTACGATGCAGCTCCTAAATATAAATCATCGTCCAAGCTATGCGGCCTAAGTTGAGCTGAAAAGTGCTGGCATGGTGCGCTCCAATCAGTACGCCTTAGTAATAAGTATAACAGCTTATTTGTTACGGGCTAGAGGGGAAAGAATGTAGGAAACCTGATTTATCCTTACATCAGAGGTGAAGGCAATCAAACTAAAATAGAAACACCTCGACTCAACAGAGCTGCTGAGCATCTCCAGACTCAGATCCCTCTCCCATGGTGTCTGCTCAAACAAACACAGCAATCATTGTCACAGGAACCAGGCCAGATAACTGCAACATAAACATTTATTTCACTGGGAAAATGAAGGCAAACACAGCAACATTGCCATGGTTTCACGAAGGTGCGTGAGTTTCATTTGTGAGCGAGGAGAGAAAAAAATGTTTTGGTAATTTAGTTCAATAGAAAGTGAATAATTCTTGCAGGACTTGTAAATTAAACAGAACGACATTGTTGGGGTAGAAAAGAATCAAAATCTTGTCAATGTGCAAAAAAATAAAAAAAATATACACAGCTGTTAAGTCCACTGCCACATTTCTGACTTTACAGGGAAACAAGCTAATGCCTTACACATTTTTAAGTTAATTTTCATTATGAGTTTCGACTGCATTTCCCATGGAAAACTGGCACCGCCGCCGCCATAAAGCGGCAAAGAAAAAATATGTTGTTCATAAAAGAAAGTTATTGTTCCTTTCAAAGCGCCCTGAGCCTGCAGTTCAAATGTCCATAATCAGTTTGCTTTCTGGAAGCCACATGCTCCACGAGGAAAAATTTAGGCAGAGCTAATGAAAACCAAAATAGGCTTCGCTGTGCGTGCTGGTGAGTGCCCAGCTGCACAGGCCTCAGCCTCGATAGACTCGCGTCTTCTTACATAAAAGAAGGACAAAAATAGAGCTGACAGATTTCATATGGGGGGGATCCGGCTACTGCGGATACGGCCCTCGTCCCTCTGATAAGGTGGGCGTCCCACACCCAACAACCGAGCCCACCGACTGGAAAAACACTCCCAGAATGACTGAGTCACAGAAAGTAAACCCTCGATAAAAGCATGAGTCAAAGAAGAAGAAAGTGGGACACTGTTGATTCTTACCAGGACGTGGGTGAGGACAATCTTTATGAGCGGCGCTCCAGACAGGTTGACCGACAGGGCAGGTGACGGCTCCACCTTCAGAGAGATCAGACAGCTCGCTACCTGGATCTTATGATCCTTAAAATCAGCTGCTTCATTAATCCTGAGAGACAGAAAATAAGAGGAGAGCGGCGGAAATAAGAATTCAAAAGAGACATAAACAGATACAGATAAATGAGAAAAGCTCTGTTGGTGCTACACGTGGCCCGGAGCCGCCAACGGGACTTTGATGATCTGTCTGTATAATCTATCACACTGACATCCATCGTTTTTCGAGGCGCTCTGATATGTGACATCGGGCTCATACAAGCATCACCTCTGTCTCATAACACGGAGGGAACAGTCTCACCCAGGCAGCGGGGACGCGTCTCCAAACGTCCTGTCACATACTTCACATTTTGTACTTTAACTTCAATTAGGTATAAAAACAAGTTGCTTAATCGCTGTTATGTCAGTTTCGGTAAAAATAAACAGTTCAGGATGACTGGAACAAGCTGGTCCAGGGATGAGACATTAACTGGGGGAGGTGGATGGATGTGGAGCTAATAGCAGGGTGTATCAGTCAGTGGAGGCTGAGTGGTGAGATGAGAGATAGGCGAGAGGACAGATAAGGCTCTGGCCCCGGGCATCAGCCGTCCTGTGGGTCAGGAAGTGGGGGTGCCTTGACTGAACTAGGCCTGGTTTCCCACACAGGAAGTACAAAGAGAGGTTTTTTGTTTGTTTGTTTATTAATTACCACGTTATTTATAGTATATTTTCATAGATAAAACTCAAACCAAACGTTGCATCGACTTGGCTTAACAGGACTTTTACCTGGTCTTGACAGGGCTGATCTCTTTGTAGAAGCTGTGCATGTTGTGGTAGAAGAGGCCGACGATGGTGGTTTGAGCTGAGGAAGAGAAGACAACACACACAGGTTGAACGTGAACATTGGCAGTGGCCTGGGAATGTGAAGCAGTGCTGCTAAAATGCTCACTAAGAAGGGAAGTTAATTAACGCCGCCGTGCCGCCGCACGCTGGCACCGGCCGGCTAATGGGACGGCCGTATACTCGCACAAGGGTGAAAGGGAGAGAACCACGTGGATGTTGGGAAATCTTATGAAACCTCGACATGACTTCACCGGGAGAGCAGGAGGTCCGGTACCCCTCCCCTAATCTGACCTATCATCCAGCTCGGTCCCACCTCAACGCTGCAAGATAAACAATGAAATTGGAGGAAATCCTTAATGGTCCTGTTCCTCCTTTCAAAGGCCCTCTACCCGGGCCCCGCGCACTGTGACAACAAAGCCTCGCTGATGTCTAACAAATGTGCGGTGTATATGCTGCAGGAGAGTTTTGAACTTTCCAAGAAATAATTTCGACAGAGCGCCCCCCCCCACCGAGTCCCACAGGAGAGCTCAAGGTGGCCAGTTTGCTTGTACAACACTTCGAACTTCAGACAGAGAAGGAGGAAAATATAATAAAGCATCCAAACACACCAACGTGTCGCACGCTCTCGACTTCATTACAATATAAAACCTCCCCTCAGAGCATTTCACACAGCCAGGTTGGTTGAACAATAACATATCTTCCATTTCTGATAACAGTCCTTCGAATTATTGGAAGAGTTGAGGGAACCCGACCTGAACACAGAGTCAAAATTATAATGCCGCCTTCACGACGGCTCGGCGATGTGAGTCCATTCTTTTTAATGACAGAGGAAAGTGGAGAAGCCGAGTGCTCTCTCTCTCTCCTTCTTTCTGTTGTGAATAAAAGGGTAACTGCCAACATTAAAGTCATAGCTGGATTTCTACGGCGCACCGTAAAGTCACACAAAAGCTCTCATGGCTCTCCCGTCCTCCACTGTACGCAATGTTAGAGGTTTCAATCTTTGCATAATAAATTACCGGCCGGTAACAAGAGCCTCCCAGCTGGACAATTTTCTCTTGGCAGAATCAGAGCACGACTAATGTGCAGCATTCACACTCAACCTTAAGAAGCTACTACTTTTATACAAAGACTCCTCCAGCTAAGACGGCTCCACTTTCACTCCAGTCACCGCAGTCTGTGATGTGTGCACTTACACTTGATGGCGAAAGCCTCTCCAGGCACCGAGATGTAGTTTTTGCCCTGCGTGGGGAAGCGGTAATGTGGCAGGTTGTAGTTCTGTGGGAGTTTCATCAGAGAGTAATCTGTGGAGGTCAGAGGTTAGAAAAAGCCAGAACTGTTGATGAAAACAGAAGAAACAGGCAACAAGATCCATCTGTTTTATCAGGGGTGGATAAAAGATGTGAAGTGACCCTCGGGAGAGAAGCGCAAGAAAACTTGGTGGTAAACAAAATATTATGCAAAAAAGAAAAGACCCACACTCGTGAGAGGGGTTGACCTCGTCTTATCTGACCCGCATTTGTCCTCTGAATGAGAAAACTAATGATGTCAGCATGACGCTCCGTGTCCTTCTACCCCAACAGCGTCCACACAAACTATAAACAGTGAGTCACCTCATGGAGAGCTGACAGCAAACTGACCTGCAACAAAAGACGTTCCACCCAGGGAGATGAGAGAGTTCGGGCTGGGCTCCAGGTTCGTCACCATATGTTCCATCACTCTGTCCACTGTCTCGATCAGGCCGCTGACCACAGGGGTGGACTGCTGCTCCACGACGAGCCAACGGGAGAATGTTCACAATCAGTTCACGGTCGCTGCCCAGAGTCCAACACTGCTTCACGTTAACCCACTGATCGGTGTCACGCGTTCACAGCCATGTTTTCAAAGGTACATTTGTCTTTCCCAAGTTCAATTTATGAATATAAATTAAAGGGACACTTCACCATCCAGAGCTGTTGGAGCTTGACTCATAGGGACCAAAAGTCAGATACCTTGCTTTGATTTGCTTCATCTCATGGTGATAAACGATGATATTGGGATAATGCTTAATGCTAAACTACCGTTTAGAGTCACCATGACAGTTAACTGAGCCAATAATGTGCACGATACAGAAATATTAACCTAAACATTAGCCATCATAAGCTCTCAGATCACGTAACGCTGCAGCAGCAAAACCCTGGATTATACTCAACTGAGCAAACTGAACTTTTCATTTGTAAGTAGAGGAATGTTTTTCAGGCTACATAGTCTCGCTTTAAGATTAGTTACAAATATGTAGCAGGTGTTAAATTATACAAACATTTGCATCCAGATGTTGTGACACAACGACAATTAGATCAAGTACAAAAAACTAACAGGTCATGTCGGTTTTAGATTGAAAGTCAAGAGTGAAATTTCCTGACAGTCGGCGTGGATGTGATCACAGAAGCTAATCAAAGGGGCTTTACCGAACACTGTATCTACTGTCCAAGTTTCACGTTCTCATACGTGAACATCTGTTTCAGCTTGTTCCTGCAAAAACAAGCAGGCTTGTTCTGAACACTCGGTGCTGAAGCCACACACTCGCCCAGAATGTCTTTCTTCTGGCAGCGTGTGTGTTTGTATATAAGAGCCTGGAGATTTGGCCGAGATGAGCGTACGGTACAGGAAGCTGTAAATTTACATTCAAAGCATTGTGTTGTAAAGCACCTCAGAGTCAGCGGTGCTGTCTTATACGATTTGTGCCGCTGTATCGGGCTCCATACTGTATAATCCTGCGTGTGTGCGCTGCCAGGTTGTGTTACCGCCGCTGGCACCACGTGTGCCAAAAATATGCGGCGTTAAAATCTCGTATTCACGGATCATCTTAAGTGCCTCGGATTAAAGCCTTCACCAAATTGCATATGCTACATTATGTCATGTTTGAACATTGCACAACAACAGTGTGAACTCATTTACCTCGGGCAAACCTGGAGAGGACAGCACTTCTTCCACACTTTTGAGAAAAGCCTGGGTGGAAGAAAACGGACATCACGGAACTGTTGCATCATGTTCGCATGGGTGGGCATTGTGTCTGTGTGCGAACTGCTTTTGCAAGTGTAACATCTGAGTGTGTGTGTGTGTGTGTGTGTGTTGGACTGTGCTCCAAGACCTGCGTGAGGTTGTTGGCAGTGTTGTGAGGAATGGTCCTGTTGGGCAGTGCCTTCAGGAAGCCCAGCACTGGCATGGACCGCGGGTCCTGGGAGCCGTGGACATCCTCGCGCCGGCTGATGACGACAGGAGGACTCACTTCGGTGGCTCTCTGAGGAGACAACACATCAGGCCTCAAATGAAGTTCACGATCAGCGAGTTCCAACATACACAGGATGTTTAGTGGCCGATAGCCGGAGTTCGGGAATTGCTCTTTTTCAGCCTGGTTCTCTAAAGGGAGCTATTTTGTGCCTAGTGTTGAGCAGCTGTCTCCACTTTCTTCTGTTTCTTTATCCATTTTCTACTTCCAGAGCCCTTTAATAAACAGGACGAGTCTCTTCACATGTGCTCTCAATATCCTTTTTTTCCAGCTGATCTATCTTCAAAAAGAAATGATAGCTCAATAATGGGCTCTTGCATTTCTATTTATTCAAGCAAAATGCTCCCATCTCTATAATGTTGGTGCACATTTTGGCCCCCAAACTGAATGAGTACTATATTTCTGCAGAAAGCCTGGATGAGTCACACACGCAGTTCATCCAGTTACATGCAGGTATCACATCTGTTTGTGTTGGCTTACGACTGTCGGCGTAGTTGAAGTGACTTCTTTGGAGACTCTGGGTGTCGTGGCAGAAACCAAGGCCTGACCTAGAAAATGAAATAAAAAGGCTTCTATTACAACAGGTTAGGAACCACACTGCTATAATATTCTGTTCCTTTTTTTCAGTTTGGATTTCCCTTGTTTGCCATTTGAGAAGCGTTTTTTTGTGTTTCTGTTTTCAGGTCCTCTGTTGAACCCGACCAGGCTTCGCTGCTGTAACGTAACTGGATTTTATCAACATGCAGCTTCCAGTTTATGAGGCTGGACCAGGCCAAGTCATGAAAGGAGATAGATTACAACCTCCACACAACCGGGATAATCAACCACATAATACTCGGCCACTAGCTTCTGTACAAGGCTAAGGTGCATTTTATGTCTTTGCTGTCATTTAAAGAAAACAGCACCAGAAAATGGCCGTATATGGGCCGACACCGGAGGCGTCAGTCTGAAGCCGTCCTGCTCTTCTTTGGTTCAATGCAACGTTTTATACGTGCGCTCTGGAGGAGTGAAAATATTTTTCTGTAACCATAACAGTCAGGCTCTTTGCGTCTGGTAACGGTCTGTGGAATATATTGCTTTTGGTAACGACTTCGGGAGAAGAAGTCAAGGCGGCGTGCAGTTTACGCTTCATACGTCGGCACCAGCTGAAGCTTCAGCAGCACACAGCCGTTTTCATGTCACTGTACACAGACTGAAGAGACACCTTCACTTCTCAGAAGGTTTCACACAACAACAAAAAGTGATTCAGTCCACTATTTAAAAAAAGGTACATTCATCCAGCTTTGAACGTTTCAAAGCCACAAGTTCTTTCAAAGTTTTTTTAATGTCAACATGTTTTTGTCCCTTAATGGCATTTTACTGATCCAACGAGGTGAACAGAAGCAAAAGAGTCAAGAGTCTGTTTTTTTTTTGTCCTAGTGTGTCACATTAAATCAAATTGATTTGCCCCCTGCGGCCCCGCATGCCTCTGCACTCTTAAAAATACTTATAAGGCAGAACTATGTGAGCCTTGACACTTACACGGTGAAAGGTCGTGAAAATGTTTTGTGCATGAAGTTTGTGTTAAATATCTGGTTGGTATTCATGAGCACTGCGGGCGGACGGAAATTGCTTTTTAACCCCTGTTTCCTCAGAGCACAGTCAAGAGGGAGGAATCCTCATTACAGATGTCCTACAATGACAGGAAATGCTTTCCATCGGAGCGTGATGTCCTACCTATGGCTGCGCTGTAGTACAGCAGGATCTCGTTGGGTGAAAGAGCCCTTTCCCAGATGACAAACTCGTCAAAGGCGCCTGTTACGTAGTGGCGGTACGCCCTGCCGTTGCCAGTTCCAATGACGAGGTCGGGGTAGGGGTCACCGTAGTACTCTGAGACGCTGCTGCCCGCGGTGTCCCCGGCGGTGAAGGTCCCGTTGATGTAGACCTTCAGACCATCCTTCTTGGTCCACGTGAAGAGAATGTGGGTCCAGTAAGGCCCTGAAAGAGGAAACATATATACAGCCTGTCTGATTCATTTTGACAATGATGGCTGATGTGAGCAGATCGAGAATCAGATCAGAAGGTGACGCAATTCAAATGACTTGTTTTGTCCAAACGACTCAAGTCAAAACCCCAAATACATTCAATTGACTGTCATATATGACAAAGACAGGAAACTAATCCCGATATTTGAGGAGCTAGAACTTGGACATATTTGCATTTTGGTTACTAAAAGCTAAAAGTCATGATGTGCCAGACGAAAAGTTAAAGGATCATTAAGTTTATTACAAATCATCAGGAACGACGCTGGCTTAGTTAAAATGAGTCAAATGATTAATCAAATGAGTTGATGATGAATTTTCTGTTGAATTAATTGACTTTTTGTTTCAGCTCTCACGCTCTGTTTGTCTTTGTTATTTTATGATATACATAAATCCAGCGTGCCCACAAGAGCACGAGGCCAGAGTCTGTTCTGGTCCTGCAAACTCTCTCTTTCCAGTAAATTTTACAATACAATGAACTTATTTCGCCTTGTTTCACTTAAGAAAACTGGCATTAAGAGGAGTCCCAGAAGACAATACATTAACTATCTGAAAACACTTCAGCCAGAAGAGCAACTAAAACACATGTCATTTGTGGTTAGAATATGAACCATATGTGCTAAAGACCGTCTCCACATGAACACGTTAACTCTCTCGTTCCCTTCTTCATGTCTGACGTTGGCACCTCCAGCTTTAATCTCTCACCCTCAAAGCTTCTCCTCCCACTTGTGAAAGGCAGGAGAAATAACTGTCCCGAAACTTCGACATGTCACTGTGTATGAGAACCAGATGACGTTTGATCCTCTGTAACTGTACACTCAAATCAAAATTGAGTTATGACGCCCCATGAACACAACCTTGAGTAACTGCAGCAAAAACAAAGATGACAGAAGTCATCTGAGAACAAAACACTGATCTGTAAAAGTTTCACATAACGTCAAGCCTCATATGTTATTTTTTCCATTTTGTCAAAACAGTTTACTGAATCGTTTCATCTCATTTAAATCCACTTTTTTATTTTCAGAATTGAATTCAAAGTATTGGTCACACTCTGATTTTTATTATGTTTAAAATTTCATCTCGCTGGACCTTCACTAATCACCAAACACCGCTGGATTTAAAAGGGAAATGACCGCATCTCATTACACGTCCACAATAATTGTATGTTTTGAGATACAGCGAAAGATTTATCAAACGTCTCGTCGACTTGCCAAATCAACTCCCTGCAGCTACATCTGCTTCCACTTAACCAAACCATGAATGCAATTACATAACTAACAATTTATGGTCGAAAACAAAAAAATATACATTTTTCCAAGACCAAAATAAATTCCTCCTGGGTGCTTTGGGGAAGTTCGACTAATAGCTCTCTGTGTGATACAAAGGCAAACGTGTTCACGGTACCTGGAACTTCGATGTTGGCCTTCCATCTGTGGTTGTTGCCTCGGGTGTAAAACTCCACATATCCTCCAAAGGGATTGGTGTAGACAGAGAAGCCATTGGAAATAACTTTCCCTCCGGAGGCGACGGCAAAACGAGACTCTACCTCGTGGTTTTTCCAAAAAAAGGAGAAGGTGATTCCTGGAAAATGTTAAAACAACAGACTGAAATGGTTTGAAAATGATTTGTGTTTTGCCAAATCATCGCATGCATCAA